>OMNS01003707.1:4419-16210 GCA_900303225.1 Laemonema laureysi | reverse complement strand
AACGTTCTCCTGGCATTCGCCAAACCCAGACTCGTCCATCAGACTGCCAGATAGAGAAGCGTGATTCGTCACTCCACAGAACACATTTTCTCTTCTCCAGAGTCCAGTGGCGGCGTGCTTTACACCACTCCATCCGACACTTGGCATTGTGCTTGGTGATGTAAGGCTTGCATGCAGCTGCTCGGCCATGGAAACCCATGCCATGAAGCTCCCGGTGCACAGTTTTGGTGCTGATATTAATGCCAGAGCTGGTTTGGAACTCAGCAACGCAGTTATTGAGTCAGCAGAGCTTTGGCGACTTTTACGCACTATGGTGACACACAAATATGGTGTTTTGAGTTTGAGTTGGTGGACTGACTTAGTAGGGCAGCCATGCCTGAAGACATCATACATAGATCCACATTTCTGACATAATTCTTTGACACATATATCATAAGGTGGGACATGTGGTCGTAAACCACATGTTATCTACACTGTGACAGAAATATTGGATTCCAGGTGCTAGTGTGACTATAAGGAGAATCCTGTCCAAATGTGTTGTCTGTCGGCGGTTGCATGCTGCGCCAGGGCGCCAGCAGATGTCAGACTTACCTCAGGATAGAGTTTTCCCTGACAAACCTCCATTCACACGCGTTGGAGTGGACTATGTTGGACCCTTTGAGGTAAAGCGAGGAAGTAGTGTATTGAAGAGGTATAGAGTTCTCTTCTCATGCTTATCCATAAGGACTGTCCACATTGATGTTACATCGTCATTGGATACTGGTTTCTTTATCCATGCTCTTCGACGCTTCATAGCAAGAAGTGTCAGAACTGTGCTCGGATAATGGTGCCAACTTTGTGGGAGCTGAGTGCGAGTTGAAAGAAGCCATTGGAAACTGGAATCTTGCTCAGATCCATGACACCCTTCTTCAGAAAGAAATCAAGTGGATTTTCAATCCCCCATCTGGTTCATATCATGGAGGTGTATGGGAGAGATTGATTAGATCTGTGCGAAAGGTAATTAACTCCACACTGAATGTGCAGAGCCTTGACAAAGAGAGTCTTCATACAGTCCTCTGTGAAGTGGAAGCTATCATCAACAGTCGTCCTATAACCAAAGCATCCACTGATCCAAAAGACCTGGAAGCACTAACCCCTAACCATCTTTTACTTCTGAAAACCATGCCATCTCTGCCACCAGGACTGTTCCAGAAGGAGGACATATATGCCCATCGTAGATGGAGGCAAGTTCAATACATGTCCGATTTATTTTGGAAAAGATGGATTACAGAATATCTCCCACAACTACAACAACGTCAAAAGTGGTCAAGTGTAAAACGGAACTTAATTCCTGGAGATATCATCGTCATAGTTGATGATGCAGCACTTCACAACTCATGGTTGACTGGAAGGATAATTCAAACTATGCCAGACAGAAGAAGATTTGCCTTCTACCGGAAGCTGAAGAGTCATGAGAAAATGATTGACTTTGACACATTGACCATGACACTTTGACTTTTCTCAACTGGAAAGATCATTCTTATATTCGATTGCTAGTAGGCCAGAGGTAGCATACAGAAGAAAGAAGAATATGGAATTGAACACTATACTTACTTTAAATAGCTTTTTTGAAGTTTCCTGGTTTGTCTCCTATGTTATGTTATCAGTAATTATTATTGTGTAATAATTAGGGGCCAGAATTTAGTGTGTTTCCCGCCCTTGTGATTATCTTGACCTGTTTCCCATTAGCCTCACCTGTTTGTAATCTACATTATACCCTCTTCAGTGTATTTAGTCTGTGTGTTTCTTGTCCTTGTTGCTAGTTCGTCTTAGCTGCCTGTCTTCACCTTTTGCCTCATCCCTGTCAGATTTGTTTGCATCATTTTGATTGATCTCCTGTGTGTTGACCCTCTGCTTCACAAGTAAAGACTGAGATTTTTGAACTCACCCGTCTGAGTCGTGCTGTTGAGTCCTGCCTTTTGGCTTATTCCAGTTATCACAGTATGGCCAAAACATGGACTCTAATCTCTAATCAGGTGCGTTCAGTGCTTCAAGCCCAGGGTGTTAAGCTCCACCATCATGACGAGCAACTATCTCCACTATCAGCCAGGGGATGAGGGAATTGTTGCAATGCCACAAGGGCTTCCAAGTCACCAGCGGCAGTCAGGTTTTCCTACTGTCCTGTCTGGCTCAGTTTTTCCACCTCTCCAGACCTCAATGGTTTTCCGGGGCTTCTCAGAGTTGCCAATCCTTCCTGTTCCAGTGTGGGCTCCATTTCGAGCAGCAGGATTTATTCTACCTGACGGAGCGAGCCAAGGTAACGGTAACATAATTTCCCATCTCTCCAGCAGAGCCGAAGCCTGGGCAACAGCTGAGTGGGCAAAGGATTTGTTTGCTATTCTGTGGCTCGGTTCTCAGAGGCTTTGAGTAAAATGTTCGACCACACAACCCCCAGACGAGAGGCGGCTCAAGTGTTGGTGAGCATGTGCCAGGGCAGGCACCGAGTGTCTGAGTACGCCATCAAGTTCTGCACCATGACAGCTGACAGCAGCTGGGATCCCCTTGCTCAGTTCGATGCTTTCCTCCATGGTTTGGCAGACAACATTGAGGACCAGTTAGCTCCTCTCGAGCTTCCCCCTAACCTGGACTCACTCATCTCTCTTGTCATAAAGATTGACAATCATTTTTGAGAAAGAGAGAAGGAGAGAGTCAGTTCTGTTATACATCCGCCCGTCCAGAGAGGGCAGCCTGCAGTCAATCATTCTCCTTCCTGGTGTTTCTCTGCACAGTCATTTCCGGCAGCCGACTCTTCATCGCCTGCAGGAGGGGAGGTGTATCTACTGCTCCCAACTAGGTATTTCATCTCTGCTTGCCCGGTGTGTCCAGTAAAAGACAAGGGTCCTGGTGAGCCGAACAACTGTCCCTGCTATTCGTTATCGTCCTCTCACCCTAGCCCGTCTCGTTACCCCATCTCAGACTTTATGTCAGCCTGTTTTAGTGGACTCTAGAGCTGATGAGAGTTTTATGGACTGGAGATTGGCAAAGAAACTGGCTCTCAATTTAGTTCCTTTGCCCAAGGCCCTGAAGGCCAATGCTCTGGATGGAAGGCTGCTGTGTAAGGTTACTCACCATACTCCCCTTCTCCACCTCATTGTCACCAAAGATCACACAGAACTTTTGAGCTTCCATCTATTTGACTCTATCTCATCCTCTAATTCTTGGTCTGCCTTGGCTCACTAAGCAAGTCGTGCTGTTGAGTCCTGCCTTTTGGCTTATTCCAGTTATCACACATTCTGCAGTGTGTATGGCAAGAACATCAAATTCACGTGAAGTTAACGTTTCAAAGATTTCTTATTTTTTCATTAGGCTTAGGCTATCCACATTCTATCCTGTATGAGTATAGATCAGAATAATGGATGAGAAGTTACCTTCACATGGTTTTTCTTTCAGTGGTTCTTTTTTCCAAACATCGTTTAGACATTGCATAGGTCACTGCTAATCCACTCATCAAGTATCCAGTATTTTGATCTATACTCATACAGTATAGAATGTGGATAGCCTAAGTTGTTAAGTAATCTTTGAAACGTTACCTTCACTTGTGCAAGGCTTATCGGCATCATACAAACATTTGATGTTCTTGCCACATGAACTGTAGAATGCCGATTCAGAAAGCAGGTTGAATCCACAAAGAGCACAATACATTGTAATCTGTAATAAAACAAATTATTATGTTGTGGCTTTTGCATTTGTGTTTTCTGTGTTATGTGCTTGTGTTTTCGAATTTGCAAAGCGCTTTGGATATGCACTTTGTTCGACGTGTCAGCCACTGCAGGCCAGTGGCCCTCTGATCCTCCTAGTTCCAGTGCCCCTAATTTAGCTCCAATCACCCCCATGCATTCCACACTGTCTAGCACTCTGCCTCCGGTGCTCAAGCCTGCCACTGCACTATTTTTCCTGTCACATTGTGGCCAATGGGAGTGCCATCGCTCTCTCTCTATAATAGCTCTGATAAAATCCCCATGCCTAAATACAATGGACACCTCCCTCCCCCGTTTTTTACAATGGTATATTCCAACGTGGACCAATCTCTGCAAGAGCAAGATTTCCGGCTGTATTCTCATCCTGTCTCCTGTTTATAAACACACCTGTGCCATGTACCAACATTGTTGAGACAAGCTCAAAGACAATACAGGCTGAGGTAAAGTCTGCAATTCAGCATTAAAACATCGTCTACCTCAAACATTCCATGGCTGCGCCTAAAAAGGGGGATCTGTCAGCATCTGAGAGGAAAATCTTACAAGTTATCTCTGCTGGTGAGTAGAAACTATAGTTTATAGTAATATCATGTGGGTTTTTGATACCAATGTTTTCAGCTGTTACTGAAGCATTAGTTATTGTAGTTTTTAATATGATAACGGAAGACTGAAATTGTTTTGCTTTTTTTGTCTGTTCTGTATCATTAGTTATAGTATAGTAATTACATATGCAATATATAATTACATTGGAAAGCTGCTTCAAGATGTCCAGTTTTTTATTACGTAGCATTAATGTGTTTTATGTTGATTAAGATTAATTTAGTCCACAGATTTGTATGATATATATATATATAATATGCAAGATCCTATCAGATTGTACACCTTAAATGTCTATCCTTACTTCAGGTGATGTGCAGGAGACTGGAAAGCTACTAGCCAACCAAAATGTTCGAGTCAACTGCTTGGATGAGGTATCCTATTTTAGATTATTTTAATGTATATTCCTTTATATTCATATACAGAGTATAAATTATTTTCCCAACTGGAAAACTATACTCTTCTCTCACCTGCTTAGCAGCTCAAAGAACAGCATGCACAGCATGAGAAAACTGTCATCTTCATGATTTCAAAAAATTATAATTTCACTAAATGAGAATGACACTCATGACAAGGAAAAGCTATTATGGGAGGTAGCATATGTTGCTTATTGTTGTGGAGAGACATATGGAGGAGACTGTGGAGGGGTAGAAGCAGTGTTGGATAATAGTGCCATGCCACTCAATGTAACTTACAAACCCCTTCAGGTTCCTTTGTCTCTCAAGGCCTTCTGTCTGTCAGAAACATGTGCTTATCGGAACTACCAGTATTCTCTTCCTTACATCAGCTCAGCTTCAATACATTGACACATCGAAAGATCATATTACACAAGTTTGGTTTTTGGTGAAACAGCCAGCAGATTATATTCTGATTTATTTTACTAATACACACATACCTGTGAGGCCTGCCATTTCAGATACAGTTAAAGGTAATGTGCTGTTTTATGTGTGGCAGCAGAACTGCTATGTGCACAACTTGTGACAGACATGCTGAATGAGCTGTGAATGTGTTAATTACGTTACAATATGAATGTACTTCAGTGGACTTGCTTCTGTCTTTATAAACACAATATGTCAAGGTGATTCAAATAAGTCATTGTTATGAGATTGCATTTTGATTCTGTATATAGTTTATTTAGTATTTACAAAACAGAAAAGCAAAAAGCAAAGCATATGATTGTTTAAGTTCAGTTGGTCAGCAAGTCAAAGGACATTTGTCGGACGTCCCTGTGACTCTTCTCCTCTGTTCCAGCAGCTTTCACCTGCTTTGCATTTTAACTAATTTCATTGTGTTTCCTTGTATCTCAACATTATAGCTGATAGATACATGTATGTGTACATAAAAAGAATGCATTTTATAAATAGAAGGCACTGTAATTGGCCGCTGTAGATGTGAAAAACACTACACAACAATTATTATTTCTGCAAACTAAATGTACAATAGAGCTGTTTGGTTATAGTTTTCATCCGTTTAAATGTAGAATAAATACTACAAATTCCAGTTTCTCTCTTGCCTTTATCCAGTATGGCATGACACCATTGATGCATGTTGCGTACACGGGGAAAGCTGATATGTGTGAGCTGCTGCTACGACACGGGGCCGATGTGAATTGCAACCAGCATGAATATGGATACACTGCACTCATGTTTGCTGGCCTGTCTGGTATGTCTGTAATCACTCCATCGTGTTGTCTTGTGGGAATGTGTGCAACTTCTTGGTTACTTTCTTTCTTTTGTCTATAAAAACCCTACTTGTCAGATCTTGCAAAGATCTGTAAAACATGAATGTGTTGTAATACAATGATATTCATAAAAAGGAAATCAATGAAATCCTAATGAAGGAGAACTGATCAACTCGTAGACCTTTAAACTATGTGTTGTTTCCAGGAAAAACTGACGTCACCACTATGATACTGAACGCGGGTGCCGAGACCAACCTTGTCAACTCTGTGGGACGAACAGCTGCACAGATGGCCGCCTTTGTCGGTGAGCCACACCAGAGGCCAAATTCCCACCAATGTTCAAAATGAGCTCATTTGTCCTCCCCAATAACCCCAGCATAACATCCAGTGACCTGACTTTGTGGATGAAGTGCCAGTCGTTAGACCCGACACTCTCACGCTCACCCACTGTTTCATGCTTGAGCCACATCATGAACAGTTGCAGCTCTGAAGTTAAACAACCGCTGCTCACTGGAATGTGAAGCATGTATCTTTCAATAGGTGCAATAGTTCATACTTTTTTTTTTGTTGTATATATCTGTATTGCCTTACTGTACTTTCATGTTTTTGTATTTATTTTATGTTTTGTTGTTCTTGAGCAGAGTTATATTGTAACTATGGCCTACAGGCCATATGGTGGTCATCCAGGGGGCACCAACCCAAGGAGGGAAAAATTTTTATTGGACCATGAAATATAAACTTGTTGGGTGCTCATGATTAAAAAGTATACTGTATATTTTTTAATGTATTGGTGCTCCCCCTGTTTTAATTATGGGGGATATAGGGGGAAATATTCTCTTCATTTCATATGTGTTCAATGTAGCCTAATATAGAATAAACGGCCACCTCTGTGAAACTATTTCCAACCAGGATTAATTAATTTAAACCCTTGTGAGGTTGATATAATACCCCCCTAGTCTACTTAGTTACCATTCTCATTGCAGGCCAGCACGACTGTGTGACCGTGATTAATAATTTCTTTCCACGGGCGAGGCTGGATTACTACACTCAACCCCAGGGCCAGGAGAGGGAACCCAAGCTACCCCCCAAGCTGGCGGGACCCCTCCATAAGATCATCGTGACCACCACCCTCAACCCTGTGAAGGTGATTGGGTCCTCTCCTCATCCCCACAGCTCAATGGTTGCAGCAAATAGCACATTATCTAACGCAGTACCATAAGAAAGAAGTAAGTAAGAAGACTGGTAAAAGAGCATATTAAGAACAATGAAGAATAATCCTAGAAAGATGGTAAAGTGTTATAAAGGGTAATGTGTTTTCTTTTTTGCCCTGCAGTGTAAGTAAGCGTAAGAAATAGTAGGGCTGTTTTAAGTTTAATGCTAGCTGGTTTTGATATTGAAAAAAGTAGATAAACATTCTCTCCACAATAATGCAGTAGAATGGGTACATTCATTTTCTTCAATCCAAGTCAGAAACACTACTTTTGATCAGCCCATGCGATCAATACTAGTGGCCTCTAAAGTTCACGATAGTGTAGCGCGAGAGACTGATTTCAACCTCTAGAGGGCAGCAGACTCAAGAATGTGGTCATGTATTGTAGTGACCCTTTGAGACTGATTCATAGTTGTGTAATATATTTCCATATAAATATGTAAATAATGTCCAAAAAAATATAGATTTTTATCCAAATAAAAAAAAAAATGTAAATAAATAAACACTGATTGAAAGTTTATTTTGTTGGCTACTAAACTAGGTTGTGATGCTGGTGAAGGAGAGCCCCCTACTGGTGGACGTTGAGGCGCTGGAGAAGTGTTACCACGTGATGGACCTGCTGTGTGAACAATGTGTGAAGCAGCAGGACATGAACGAGGTGCTGGCCATGAAGATGCACTACATCAGCTGCGTGTTGCAAAGGTGCCTGACGCACCTCCATGAGTGTGACGATAAGCTTGACGCGTTGGTCAAGAGGTAGGCTCTTCTCCTTTGTTCTTCCTTTGGACTGAATTGCTGAATATATATTTTTTTTATTGAACAAAACACAGAAATAACAATGGCACAGAGATGAAGTGCCGTCCAAATTTTTACATTTTAAGAATAAACCACAAAAGCAAAAATTCCACACGGAAAGGAACTAATTAACAACCAGAAGAACAAAAACAAACAAAATAATCATAAGAATAATCAAATGAAATAAAATGATGATCCCACTACACACATGCATACAAATACACCCCTACCCACACTCCACCTTCGCTCTTGTAACATGTTTTTCCATCCACAGACCTAGGATTGTGTGTGTTCCGACTGTCTGAAACAAACCAAATAAGCCTATGGGATTAAATGTCTCAAACAAATCAATCAAATTTTATGATAGGCTATACTATAAAACAAAATACAAATGTGTGTCTCACCATACACGTAGAGTAGAGTTCTCAAATGCTTGATTCGTTATTTTCCGTTCGTTAATGTAATTACCAGTGTTGACTTGTCCCTCAAACAAATATGTCTGTCAAATTGTACAATATAGCCGGTAACAATTTACAATAAATTACAATAATCCCACAATTCCTTGCGGCAGCAACAGTTTAATCGACGCATCATTCGACCGTTCACAAAAACAAACGATAAACATGAGCGACAAGCGATGCAGATAATCATGTAAACAGTCATACTAATTGGGATTCATGTCAATGAACATGAGCGGACAGGAGGGCCGTGAGCAACCATTCTCAATGGCAACCATTTTGTTTCAGTTTTGTGACTGGTAGCCTATATTCCTTTTTTATTTCTATTCCAACCTTGGTAATGAAGTAATATTTGTCAACGGGTTGTCCACGCTGATATAGCCTGCATGACACAACACAGTAACAATGCACAAAAGAAAGTATCCAAGATGTGCTTCAGTCCATCCACCATCGCATAAAGATGTAACCTAGTGTGCAGTTGGATTCTCTTGCCACCGTGGTTGGTTCTCATGAATTCTCCTTCACATCTTTCGTTGACATTTTCCATCGAGGTCAAGGTAAAAAGGATGGGAAAAGACATTTTCCCATTGTTTCTGATTATTTGACTGCAGTCATGTGGTCATTTCGTATGAGAAAGGGCATTAAAGACTACTAAAATTATCAACACAGGGGTCGTAGCCCTACAGGAAGTGATGTAATTACCAGGTGACCATGGGGTCACTTGCAAGCTAGTGACCTAGGGTCTGTTTCATATGAAAGAGGACCGGGCCTCAAGGACATACAAGATTATCCATTTGGTGGCTCTAGCCCTAAAGGAAGTGATGCAATCCCTCACGAGAGGTCATCAGAAGATACGTGCGTGTGGGGTATTAATTACCTTCACACTTGCTACTTTTGTTCAGTCTGCTTAAGGGCAGGGACAGCGACGGCTTTCCACAGAACCAGGAGAATTTTATTCGCGACTGCATCAGGAAGTTCCCTTACTGTGAAGCTACGCTGCTCCAACAACTGCTGAAGAACATTGCACCAGTAGAGATTGTGAGTAAACCTTAGTTCCTTAGTCCAACACAATGATTTCTGGTTAAAGCTTGTTGTGTTGTATTTTAGAGCAGACAGACTAAACAGACTGAAGTGTGTTTTCAGGTGTAGTATTAGTGATTCTCAACACTGAGATGATACATCAGATCTTCCCCTCAAGGGTATTTAAACATTTCATCAACCTAGTGAATACATGCATGTTTCATAACTAATTGTGGCGTGAATGCTTTTGTTTTTGATCTGCAGCACATTCCAATAGAACAATAATATATGCAACGATGCGATGATTATACTTTCTGTGCACCAGTATTAGTTGGATCGAGTCTAGATGGGTGAAGGTCATCTTCACAAGCTTGAAGCCAGACCTGAAGCCATTTCTTTATGAAACATGTTGTGTTTCCAGGGAAATGACCCAATGGCTTTCTCTGTACTAACCCAAGCTCTGACGGGGCAGATGGCCTTCGTGGACGCAGACTACTGCATCACTTGTGGAGAGAAGGGAGCCGAGAAGAGGTGTTCCCTTTGCAAAGCAGTAAGCCAACCTTTCAATTATTTTTGACACCTCTTACCTCATTTTGTCATCATGTCCATATAAAGGGATTTATTCAGAGAAGAGATCATATGCTACAACTAGGTCATGCCGCACTCTACCTCATTTTGTGATTATTGTATGCTTTTATTGTTATCAGGCCAACTTGTGAAGTTGCTAAGCATCTGCTAAATGACCTCCATGCCAGGTGACATACTGCAGCCTGACATGCCAGAGACTTCACTGGTTTGCCCACAAGAAGCTGTGCCGTGCGTTTCAGGAGCAGGGCCCTGACCAGGACCAGGACCCTCCCAGGTTGAAAGAACTCAAAGGTGCTCACCAGGGTTCGACATGTTTACTTTCTATTGTTTATGTGTGAAATCATGCACTTGCACAAGATAAGGTAGTATTCTATTAGTCACAAAAAGTACAAGACACAGAACAAGGTTAAAGATTAAAAGAGACAGTAGACAGAGTCAAAAAGCTATAAAAAATAAATACAGAAAATATATAATATATATCATATATAAAATATATAACATGCAAATATGTAAGGCTATCAAATAAGGGTTTAAGAGTATCGATCCAAATAGAATTTGAACCTCTTCGCCCGCCACCTCTTCTGGATGTGAAACATGCAGAACAATACCCCCATCTAGTGGCTAGTAAAAACACTACAGTTACTTATCTGTCACCTGTAGACCATAGACTTGTAGACCTTAGGCTTTCTAAGGTAGAAAAAGGAAAAAGGTTTTTGTTCCTGTTTATAACCCTTTTAATAGAAACACACAACTGTTGATGTACATGCCACCTCTCCGGCCGGTTGCACGGGCTGTCTATGCCAGTTATGGTAGAATCTCCTTAATCCATCAAATAAAGGATGCCGAGCTGCTCCTCCACTCAATGATCACTGATGGAAACACTGTGACAATAAGAAGGCCCTCCACTGTCCATGTTTAGTCCTAACATGCAAATGCATTCATAAATCATAAATCATTCTTCGTACATTGATTGTTTTCTGACGTAAGCGTGAAATACAATGTTATTGAATTCACATAGTCTATGAACACTCCCTGGAGCACATATAAATGGCAAGTGGACATGATGAGCTTAGCTGTGTCTGTAGCCTACTAGCTGTGTGTGCACTAACTGTGGATGATGGGTCGTTGCAGATGTGAAATGTAATGTCATGAAAACAGGTAAAATGATCTCTCCTTAACTCTCTGTGCTCCGGCAGATGATGAGAGCGACCTTGTGAAAGAGACAGCCAACTTCCTGCAGGAGTTATGCATGCGGGCGGAGGAGAAGGTGGCTGCAGCGGGGGGGTGCCCCGCAGAGCTGCTAGGCTGTCCCTCCACCTCTGCCCAGGGGCCCAAGTGTGAGAGGATGGACCAGCGGCCACTGCCCTAGACAACAACAACTCTGGAGTGGCTGAACTTGTGACATCATCACAATGGTGGCAGGCTGAATGATACGGAGGCAGCCTGCACTGTTGGGAGGCCTGCATAACTGATATGTTGTGGTGTACAATCATTTTCTTTTTTCTTTCCTTATTATTTGGATGCAGCAGCTTGAGTCATTGTCATCATTGAGGGAAACTAAATCGCCCCCCAAGCCTACTGTAGAAACATGTTGTGGAAAATATCACAGGCCACAAAACCTTAGAGAAACATTAGGGAAACCCTAAAAGTAGTTATTTGAAACAAAGGGTTATTGTCTTTCACCTGTAAAGTTAGGATCAAATATATA
>OMNS01003563.1:3752-21728 GCA_900303225.1 Laemonema laureysi | reverse complement strand
GAGAAAGAGAGAGAGAGAGAGAGAGAGAGAGAGAGGGAGAGGGAGAGAAAGAGAGGGAGAGAGAGGAGCGAAAGAGAGAGAGGAGAGAGAGAGAGAAGAGAGAGAGAGAGGGGAGAGAAAGAAAGAAAGAAAGAAAGAAAGAAAGAGAGAGACACAAAACAACAAGCAATCACTCAATAATCAAGATAATATATCGATTTGAACAAAGAAACCTCATCTCAGTTAGTTAGCATACAGCCGCTTGTGCTGCGCTCATAGAGACAGCGTGCGCCACTTGACTCCGCCCAACCATCCACACTGTACCTGTACGGTGACGATAACAATCTTGAGCAGTTGGAGGCCCAACTTGAAGGGCTTGCGTCCCTTGGCGTGGTACTTGTCACACGGGCTCATGAAAAAGTACTTCAAGTTCCTGCGGAGGGCTTCCTCTTCTGGGTCGGCCGCTACCCAGTGACACGCCGTCTCCGAGGGTGACCCGGTCATGTGGCTGTTCCCGTGGTGACAGTGGGTGTCACCGCCGGCATCTCCAAGGTACTGATTGAAGGAGGATGACCTTCCGTTCCTCTCTGAGAGAGAGAGAAAGAGAGAGAGAGAGAGAGAGAGAGAGAGACAGAGACAGCGACAGCAATATTTACGTGCCTTTACATATAACAACAACATATATTTGAATCCTGTGCGTTCATTTGTAAATGCATTCTATTTTGTGTTTGTATGAATACTCCTTTCCTTGAGCAAGGAAACTTGAGCTAAACTCATCATTAATAAACAAACGATGAGAGCGAGAGTGAGAGAGACAGAGAGAGAGAGACAGAGAAAGAGAGACAGAGAGAGAGCGAGAGAGAGACAAAATCTCTCGGACTACCTGAGCCACATTATGTTTACATCCAAATCTCCATTTAAAGCTCATACTGTTTCGAGTGAAGAAAAAGCCACTCAGATTTCAGCTTTTCCAGTTATATTTAGGTAGCATCATTTTTAAGCAGATGTATTTGAATGTCTGTATTGCTTTATGGTGACTTGCTTGGTTCGTAGGCCCTGAACCACTCTGTCTCTCTGGACCGACACAACACATCGGAGTCAACATAGTAGTTGGCGCAACATCTCATTCTCCAATATGTAATCATGACTCAGACCAATATGTTAAGTGTTCTTGTGTGTCAACATTGCACGATATGAACCTAGAACACTGTTATATTGTTGTGCCACGCAGCCATTCGTAATCCAATTCAGTGTTGATCGCTGACGTTGTCACACCCTGTAATCTCAACAACGTATTGAATGTCCCTCGACCAAATGAGTCGAAAGTTGAAAGTGTTGTTTACAGTAAACAAAGTCGTGACAACCGAACATCATAACCATGACAACCGCGATCGCCTCAATGTGATTACCACAACGGTAACCGGAAACGTCTTTTTCTCTTGGTCTCGCTTGAGAAAAAGATAATTCACCTCAATGTGATTAACCTGGTTGAATACATTAGATGAAATGTTTTTTTTAAAGATTCAATAGTAGGGAGCTAAACGCTTGTACAGCTAGTCCAAACGACTGCCGCCTTTCAGTTTGGTCATTATTATTATTATTATTATTATTATTATTATTATTATTATTATTATTATTATCGCGTTCTGTCCACTACATGCACCAACGTAAGCCTTACTCCAAAAGTGAGTCACGGCTCATTCAGGGTTCACAAGTGAAAGGTGCTGCAGGAAAGATTGAACAGCTATTATTTGAGAGTTTGCCATCTGTCCAGCTATCAGTTTGTGAAGCGCGCTGTGAGAACATCTGTTTCCAGTTGATTGCGCCTGCCTCTGTATGAGATTTTTTGGGGCTTTTTTTTTGTTGCCTTTATGGACAGGAGAGTGACCTCCAGAGCCGATCCAATGTGCTGACAAAGGTGTCTGAAGGGCTCTGCGTGAAATCCCAGAGTTCAAGTGGTCTGACGCGATGACCGCGCGCGTGGCGTCGCCAGGCCTGTTGACATTCACGACGACCGCCCGCGACAACGCGGTAACCGCGACGACCGCCCACGACAACGCGGTAACCGCGGCGGCCGCCCGTGGCAACGCGATGAGTCGATAACCACGAACGGCACGCGACATGGATGGCCGCCGACTCCTTTTTGTAACCACCTGCCGTTTCAGTTGCATTGTGACTGAAAGCAAAACAAAAACAAAAACACTGTTGTTGAGCATATTTTCATTGACGGGCCAACACATACCAATGAATGAAAACACAACGCAATACATATCAGAGGGAACGAAATACACTGGCCAACTAGCAGCTACGATATCAGCTGTGAACTCCCAGCGGCGGGTTCATAGTGCCATGGTGGCTGGACTCGCCGTCTGCAATCCACCACCGGCATCTCGTCACCGCAGCACGTTCCAGAGCCTTTAAGACATGCTTATCTCTGTCTGAATAGTGAATACCTTTCTACAGCGCAGACCGAGCAGAGGCTGTCACAGCCTGTCATGGTTGTTTGTTTCCCCGCCTCCGGCGGAAAACATCCGCCCTCCGATCCTGTTCCCCTGACTTTCTCAGCAATCAAGCAGCCACCTGTCACCTTCTGTTCATCGCTCACCGCTGAGACCAGAAATGCAGGAAGAAAAAAATAATCCTGAGGAGTCTGAGCTGAATCCGAAGCGACCTGTCGAACGGCGGCATATAGGCGCATGTGATGACTGTCATGATCATGATGAGCACATATTGACCATAGGGAAATACCAGCACATTTCCCTTGGGGGTGCTATTTTGAATTAGCCTCGAGAGACCATCCAGATATTCAAGTTTGCAGATATCAGTCTGGCCTTGCCAGTCTTACGTTGTTCAAACACACTCCAGCCAATCAGAGTGACCCTCTTGCTCTCTTCGAACTTCCGAATCCGGTTGGAAGTAAAGCAAAAGCCTTCCATGCAGAGTTCAGTTAATCTGTTAACATCCGAGGGGTTCGAGGCCAGACTGATCCGCAGAGAGAAACAGAACGTTAACTCACAAGACCAGGATGTTCTCTCTTTTTATGACCGCTTAATGACTTTCGAACACATTCCCCCTCTCAGAACTCAACCCAGGCTTAAAATAAAAAAATTTAAATAAAATAAATACAAATATAAACTAAGAAAAACAAGTTGATCACGTCGCAAGTAGAGGAGAAAGCGAGTGTGAGAGACGAGGCACCTTGTGGCTGCTATACACTCCGTAGTTGGCTGAGCTGACCTCCAAGTGGCAACAAGAACAGTTTCGAGCCTCTAGATCTAACTGGTGTGGATCAATGATACCCATTGTAGCGTGTGTAACCTTATAGCTTCAGAAAGCATTTGCCATTACAACGTGCCTCATTTAAAAATGAATCAATACATTAATCGAATAAATAATGATAAAGTTGCATTCCTAAAGTGGATGCCAGTCAGTGTTTCCCCTCCGCACGACCAGCAGTGGTGCAGTGATGACCTGCTGCACATGCTCCAGGGCTGATGCATGAAGCTGCTGAGATCAACAGTAAGCAAGATATACATAAAGCAACTCCATCGCATCAACAATAAGTGAGGCATACGCAACTATGTAATGCAATCAAATCCACAGTGGGCAAGATTGTAAGCAATACAATCAAAGGCAGGAGAAAGTGAGGAAACAGCATTAGAAAGAGTCACACGGTGTGGATTTATTAAGACACATGACACTTCACATTTAGACCAATGCCCTTCCTTAAAACACATGTCACAGATAGATCTAGTTCTAATAGGTTTCAGAGAACACAGCTTTAAAGCTCATGTGGTCTTTGTTCCACAGTCATATTGCCCAACATTATTATTAATATGCCAGAAGTCTAAACTCCCCTAGTCAAGTCAGCAACTTTAGGCCAAACAAATGAGGAAGTATGACATCCGCTGTGTTAGGTCAGCAGCCCAGGTAAACAAGATGCTAGTGTCTGGAAGGGGCACACTACAGCACAAAAGACCTCATTCAATATGCACAATACTTCAACTGATAGCCGTGTTGGTGGACTCAAATAACCAAAGAACCTGTAAAGGCTGTCATTATTTTCTAGAACTCAACTCCTCAAGGCAGTAATTTACAAGAAATTATAACTTTGATAGGCTATATGTTACACTGTGCGCATTTGTCCAGTTGATATATTTTGATTGACATTGGACAATAAAGTCTCCTCTTTTACTTTATTTCAACGTCTATACTGTGCGTAGAATTTCTCTGCACGCATCGTTCGCAAATTAGAACCAAAAAGGATTCACCACAAATATGGAAAACATTTAGTGAAGTTGCAATCAAAACCTTGAACCCAGTTGCCAGGCAGAGAGAAAAGCGGGGACATAATAGTTGGAATACCACAGCTATACAACATGGACTGAAATGTTGCTTAAACACAAGAGTCTACGAGAACTACGGGTCCTTGATCGGGTCGTCTTGTACATCTTTAAGCCTGTGTCTTAAGTCACATGACATTGATATTCATTTGATAGTCATTGATTCACAGACCTCGCACCTGCCACCACCACAATCACCACCACTTCTCGATAGGCGAACCCTAACTCCTTTCAAATCCTGCTGCACTTTCTGTGTCAGCACGCATTAATAACCACTGGTTACAGTAAGAGGAAGTTGTTAGTGTGTGTCCTATCTATACCATTACCAGCACAATACAAAGTCTGCTCTGAACACCTGATAAATACTCTGCTTCAACTACATGACATATTTTCATGTATGTGCATGTCTATGTCCTGACCTTAACCACGGTTGCGTGTCAAAAAGGTGGTTGCGTGTTAAAAAAAAGCTCCACTTAACACGTCAATATGGCGAGGATGATATCCTGAACAGATCTTTGATGGCAGATAGCAGTCATGGCCAACAACAGAGGGCGTGGGTGATTTGTGCCATGAAGATGAGGCCAGATAGAGTCAATCAAACAATTACAAAAAAAATCTAGTGAAACATCTGGTCCTTGCTGCCAATATTTGACCGCACGACAGACTCACTGACAAGGGTCTAGGCAGCAACATTGTGCCTGTCAGTTCAAGTCACGACTGTCACTGAAAATGAGTCCATACAGTAGGCTAACATGACCTAGTTTGGCCGATTCCTGCAAAAGGCCACCCAAAGATAGCAGCATGCCTTTGTAACAGAGTAGGTACTACAACTCCTTACAATGGATAGACAACATATTACATCCAACTATATTAGAAGGAACACATTTAATCCATTTGGTGCTGAACAATTAGCACAAAAAAGCAGTCCTATTAAAAAATGGAATTCATCATGTGTGAAACACACGTGGAACAATCTCTAAATGAGATGATTATGCATGCCAGACACACTACCCTACTTAGAATTGCTGTAGGGAGTTATGGGATGGGTTTTGGGGATGGGGGGTGAAACTGGATCTTGGGTGAAGTTATAACAATAGGCTTATTTAGAAGAACTCAAAGCAGTTTCATAAAACTCTACCCTCAGCCTCAATACATTAAGTTAAGTACTCAGTATGGTTGTAGCAGCACTAGAATACTGGAATACTGCAAATCAGTGCAACAAAGCAAATTCGTAAAGTATGTTAATATATTCAACTCAGCAATAGGCCTACTTAAGTTTACTTTGCGAAACTTGCGAAACTGTTTATTTACACGACTGAAAGGAACAAAGCTAGTTTCATGGCACCTCTATTGTGTGTTAAATACAGTTTTCCCACATAATAATAAAATGCTGATATACTGCTGTAACTAGCTACTAAATATAACCGTCATCGCATACAGTAGTAGTAGTAGACTAATGTTTCGGCTAAATTGCCTATCCGTGGGAATGGGATTCATATCTACTTCCATGACAACGGTACATGAATAACGAATGCTATTTGAACAGTGGGCTATTAGTCAATACTATCTAGTATATATAGTAGAAGTACATTTTGACAGAATTACCTGAATCATCGTGGTTCCCAATTGCAGCCATGACTTTGGCCGTGTTTAGAAGAAGCTTACCAGCGCCAAAATAAGTCATCCGTCGGTGACAAAATACTTTTGTAGATCATGGATGTATAATAACAACGGATGTATAATACATTAAAAATAGAAGAGACTTTGTGATTATTCATGAGGCAGCAAGTGCAGTTCGGCAGTGTGTGTTGTTACCGTTTACTGAAACTCTTCCCCTAACAGATCATGTGACGTAAACCACGTGACACAGCAACGTGAACAAAATATATACGCGCTTTCTAACCCCTTAGGTTCCATTGGGTGCAAGGGCTTGAAATACAGTCCTCTTTTGTCCACATTTTTATCAAATAAGACACGTAAACGTATTCTATTCGTTTATAGGCTATACGCCAGTGTTTAAGTTTACATAGTCCATGTATTTAAATGGTTATTTTTTTTACATATATTTTACATATATATATTTTCTCTTGCCCGAGACTACCATAGATTTCCAAGAATCACACTTTGTTTTCATAATATAGTTTATTAATATATTTCTTTGTAATTGAAAAGAAAAACCAAACCTACATTAACATTAAAATGAACAGTATCTTAAGAGTGTGTTGTAACAACAGAACTTTCACATTAGAACTTATCAATCTGATCAATCTCCCTTTTTCGGCCAAGTTTCAAAAGCTAACCAGCTAGCTAGCTGTTGTTGTTGTTGCATGCATAAGACAGGATGTCCTTTTATGCCTGGTGGTGTTTACATGTTGGCCTTGGATACCTGCAACCATCCCCGTTTTGGCAGCTATCATTAAATAATAACCAAATACATTTATTTCAACCGGCACGTCACTGAAGCTCTGGTTTTGGACCTATGGAGCCATCCACGAGAGACTAAAACGCTACCTCATTGTTTCCAACCCTCGGACAATGTTTAGTTAAGTCTTTGACAGTCCAATGGAGCTTTCAGCAGCCACTTGAAGACATCTCCCCATCATTCTCTCTCACTCACACACCACTATCTGCCCTCCAATGCCTTGTCTCTGGCGATCACAGCCTCGTCGAACTTGATCATAAGGGTCGTTCCCTTGTGCCAGTGGACGGTGACCTTGGCGGGGAAGCCACTGTGGGTGAGGATGGCCTCCACCACCCCACCTGTAAACGCAGCGCAGTTCAAGCTACTGTTCTCCTTGGGCACAGAGATGTACAGGTTGACCAGAGGCTCCTTCTCTATGATGTAGTATGTCTTGTCATCGTCATTGGCTTGCTCCAGCTTGTCTGCTTCCTTGCCGAAAAGGGACTTCCACACGGATACCTGTAGACCAAAGCGTTTTTAAGTTTTTTATATGTTGTTGACACACATGAACAGACAAAGACAGACTCTCTCTCTCTACCTTGATGAAAAGAAGTATGTTCAACACTTTGGTTTCCCGCTTTCCATTCTTCTCCCTCAGAACCAGGACGTCCAGCAGGCTGACCCCTACGCCCTGGCCCATCTCTGCCAACCGGGCCTGGAGTTCGGACACGGAGTAGACCCTACTCTGACAATACTGCACCATCTCGGAGAACAGCAGAGCGAACGCGCTGACGCTCACTTCTGTTTTGGGCCGAGTGAGTGGTCGCTCGAGAATAGCGGACTTGCCTTTGGTGAACCGAGTCTCCATTTTCTATTAGAAAACATAAGGATGAAGAGAAAAAGGGAGGGATGAAACGCAGTATCAGTAAATATTAAACGCGCACATTTGCCAACCCGGGGAGTAATGCATTAAAATGGTTACGCGCAAAAACAGGAGTCAAATATGCTAGCCGTTGTTGAAACTATGCAATGTATGGCAAAGTGTGAAATGAATTAGAATGTACAAAAGTTCGACAGTGACGGATGCATTTCATCCATGAATGTAGAAATAACCTCCATGGATATACCTACCAGTGTTATCGTCTATGTGGAAATACTTCCTGTTCCGGGTATAACGTCACGTCATCACATGACCAAAAGTACTGCCCTTTGATGAACCCTTCTTTATACAATAGCAGACAAGAAAACAAGAAATAAAATACATTCTTAAACTACTACAATGAGAATGCATTATGTTTGTGACCCAAGTGTGGGTTCCTACATGGACTCTTATTTGAGTATTTACTTAATATATAATTATGAAAGACCTACATTTATGGCAGAGAACTTAGTTTGAGTCTCACATGTACCTACCATTGCCTATTTTGAGTGATATTGTATTTGTCAATAAATTGTGCATGTCAACCACAAACCACAGGTTTTTGCTTATTGAAACCATCTTGAGAGAATTAGCAGTCCACTAGCATGCAGGCTAGCATGTGTAACCTAGAAACAAGCTGAACCAGACTTTGTTTTTAGAATGACACAATTCAACTTTGGCTTAATCAATATTTGGAAGCATCAGTGTACACAGTACCCTCCCCTCCTGTGGGTACACAAGACCAAAATCACATACGCATACTCTTACTCAAATACACAACTCCACAACTATTTGTGTGGCGAGTTGAACGTTACCGAAAACCACGTCCTGGATGAACTCAAATCTCCTGGAATATCATGTTATTAGAGATTATTGTATGTAGGCCTAGTTGTTTCATTTCACAAATACATCATCAAACTGTAATGGTGAGTGTTTTTGCGGAACATCAATTTTTGTAAAGATTCATGTTTGGGGAACCCATTTCAAGAGTTTCTTTACAGTGACTAGTAAATCGACCATGGCCTCGTTTGGACAATCATTGTTCCTGATTCTGGCTGTATCATCTTACGGGGGCCATAGCCAACCTGCAGGTATAAATCATTCATTTTAAAATGTACAGACATTCAAACATCGTTTTTCCCCTCAATGCCAAATATGTTCAATGAGCCACTGATTCTCTGTTATACAGTAACTTGAAGCGTTATGACACCATTTTATTTAGTAAGCTGTGCTAACATATGGATTGGACTTTTTAATTTAATTTCTAATTGGAGTTAGGGTCGACAAGAACCTAATGGTTTATACAGTTCACCAATCACAGGATGTTATTTGCTTATTGCCAGTGTCAATCACCCACCTGCTTATTGTTTACTGGTTCGCTCCAGTGTTAACCGCCCACCTGCGCAACATGGAGAGCTTCATCGGCGCTGTGGAGCAGGTGGAACACTCCAACCCCACCCTGACCCCGCTGGCCCTCGTCAGGGCCTTACGGAGGATCGCTGGCCACGACGACCCGCTCACTGTCCACTACCTGGGCGTTTCCAACCACCTCCCTGGTCACTCCGTCACCCTGGACCAGGCCATCTTGAACGCCACCTCCTTCAGCTTCTTCGACAAGGCTGTGCACCACATCGTGACGGACCACGGGGAGGAGCGGGGAGTGGTGCTGGCCCCGGACGGCACCACAGTGGCCCTGGCTCCTCTGCTGCTGGGCATCGAGGCAGGGCTGAGGGCTCGGGAGGTGGAGGTGGAGGGGGGAGCCTCCGCGGCGGTGAGAGGGATCTTCCCTCTCACCTTGGGCAGGTCTCTGGGCCTGTCCTTCCTCAGCCTGCAGGAATTTCCTGCTGCGCATCGCCTGGGGCCCGGCGGCTGCTGGGACAGCACGACACAGCCCAGGGTGTTCCGACTGTCTCGGACGCCCACCCTGGCCACCAACGCCCTGATCAACGGGGGCATGGACGGGGCCATACTGGGCACCGACCTCAGCAACCTGTCGCCTGCCTCCCAACCGCCGCTGACAAGGCTCAGTGAAACGTTGAGAGAGTATTACGGCTACGTCCTGCACGAGGGCCGCGGGCTGGAGGATGTGAGGGGCCACGCCAGCGCCAAGCGGCGGGAGATCTCCAGGTCCCTCCTGGAGCCTCTGGATCTCCCGAGGCAGGTGATGGAGACGCTGGTGCTGGTGTGGAAGCTGGAGAAGACAGAGTGGATCGCCCTGGACAGTGGAGTGGAGGTGTCGGTGAAGGAGGGGCTGCAGGTCTTCGCTCAGAAGTACTGGGGTAAGAGCTGACGATCCACCCGAGAAGCTACACTTAGTTTGTCATGACAAACTAAGTGTAAACTGGTATATATGAATGGTATATATACTGGTGTATATATATATTATAGAAAAAGTGGGCATACTATGTATGCCAACAATATAAAATGTACAGAAACTCAAGATTACAAGTAAAGATGAGTTAGCCATTGCCATTGTCATTAACGTTGCACTTAAAAATGAATACTTTTAGAGGTTTTATCCACAAATGTTTTTTTGGCTCCAGCCAAGAGCCACCGGACTGACTCTCAGAACTCTCAACTGGGCTGAACCATATGGTCAAAAAATCATATTGCCAGATTTTTACAGATATTGCGATTGTGATATGGAAAATTTCAGCTCCTGCGATTTGGATATTGCACTCAGCCATATTGCGATTTAGATAATATTTGGATAAATTGTCCAGCCCTAGTGGTGAGTCACACTTTTACTTCCTAGAGTGCAGGAAGTGAGACTTTGTCATTCTTCCGTCTTGGGTTTCTCCACAGACTGCCCGCCCATCATCCCTCGGTGCCAGTGGGGAGCAAAGGAGTATCGAGGCACACCCATGCAACTGTCTCTCCCACTACCCAACCTCTACATCCACCACACCTACCAGCCCTCCTCACCCTGCCTGTCCTTCCCAACATGCTCCAGAGACATGAGGGCCATGCAACGCTTCCACCAAGACGAGCGAGGCTGGGACGACATTGGATACAGGTACTTCAGTCCTTCATCATTGGTGAAACACATGTTTGATTTGGGTATTGATCGTAAGGGCCACTGTTGACATGAATTATATTAAAACAACAACAACAACAATGACATTTTGCTAGTTAATACTCTCTTTTAAATAATGTTGTCTTGTAAATAATTGTACAAAATGGTGGGGTTTTTTGTATCCCCCCCAGCTTTGTGGTGGGCTCTGATGGCTACATTTACGAGGGCTGTGGCTGGTATCGCCGCGGCACGCACACTAGGCGGCGCAATTCCATCGGCTACGGTGTGGCAATCATCGGCAACTACACGTCTACTCTGCCCTCGCGCTACACCATGGACCTGCTACGCCATCGTCTGGTGCAGTGTGCGGTAGATGGGGGGAGACTAGCTGTAAACTATACCTTACTTGGACACCGTCAGGTGGTGAATATGACCTCCTGTCCAGGCGATGCCTTCTTTTCGGAAATCAGTAGCTGGGAGCACTTCGGGGTATAGGATCCAAAAGCAAACCATTCACAAACCAAATGTCCTGTTGCCTTAAACACCATTGAAAACAATATGGTAATTGTTTTGACAATTGATTAAATGTTTTCTGTTAAGTCTCATAATGGTTATCCTTTACATGCCTATCCTATATTTCCTACTCGACTATAAGCATTTTGTGTCTTTTCAATAGCCATAAATAGTTACTTTTTCTGCTTTGTTTTCTTTACCAGCCTTTTTCCATATTTAGGCCAAATGCGATTGGGACATTTATGAACCTGTAGGTTAAAAAATAGCCAACTTTTACATCCACCTTTAGTCACATGGCCTAGCCTACATAAATCCCACAAAGTAGATCACTGCAATGACAGTGTTGGCATTTGATCTACTTCTTTTGATGTAGATCAATGTCGAATTACTCTTGCAACGTGTCATGTAGCATGTGACTCTTTCCATATTGCCTAATGGACCAAAGGTCTTTACTTTCAACCAGTGGCGTTGTTAGGCCTATTTTAGGGGGGCTGTAGCCTCCCTTATAGGCCATATTTCCCTTCACTTCACAGTGTAAGATATGATAGAGAGCCCCGTCAGTGCTTCATTATAAAATCCATTCTGCTTGTTCATATAGAGAAAGCCCATATTAATGAAAATCCAGTCCATGTTTTCTACCTTGCACATTTTCTACGTTGGGGGCTAAGCCCCCCCTGTCCTTAAAACCTAGTGACACCCCTGCTTTCAACACAAAGTGTGTGTGTAACTTTTGTATACTGATCAGACTTCCAGAAACGCTTCAGTGCATAAATGGGAAATTCGGGTTAAGAATTTGTGTTTATATGGAAGGTTGGGACACTTAACTCGAGGCATGTTGAGCTATGGAAAATATTACTGTTATCCATTTAGGATACTTTTCATTCAATTTTATCAATTGGACTTACGGCAAGTATTGTGAAGACAATTTTCCGAGCTGCTCACTAGAATCACTGAAGGAGTAGTTTCTTCTGAATCGCAATTATACAATTATACTATAGTTTAAATCACTTATTAATTTGTCCCGTCCATTTACTTGTAATTATTTGTTTTTGGGAAAAGTTATATTTTAAATAATATCGTCATGCTCAAGCTCAAGGCAAAATGGGGACAGGATTGTCACCTGTGTTTTAATGGGTAATTCCGTTCACCCGTGTTCCATGTATTTACATTCCTTAGATCCTGTACCAGTAGTCCTAGTCTAGTCCTTGTTTGTCATAGGTTTGTTTCTATCTTTGTGTGTTCATTAAATAAATCTTTGCATTTGGCTTCACCTCCCTGATTGAAGATTGTTGAACACATTTAACCAATCATTATTTAAGAAAATTATATATATATATATAATGTAATGTTTTAACCAGAACAGACCGTATATAGCACCATTTAGAGTAGTTTTACCTATAGAGGGCAATTTGGGCCCATACATCTTATTCTCTACGTTTTTACTTTTAAAACTCAAAATGAACTCCATGTATGCTATAATTAAATCGTAATGTCTATATGATTTTAACAAATGACATAGGGAACGGAGGGATCATGAAGGTGGAAACATCTGGCGCTTCGGAGAAAACAGCGCGACAGAACCCTGCGATCTATGAAAAGTACAAATCGGGTATTGTTTTTTTATTAACAGATTTGAGTAGCCTACCTGTCGCTTTACTCATTCTCCTCAATCACGAGTCATGACACATGACACATGTTCCGGTCCATTTGGAGGGCAAAACGTCATATTTCTAAGATGTCACATTACAAAGTCTAAACATAGTCTTTAGTTAGCTAAATACGGATTACGCGTATACTGCATTAATTGCATTGTAACAGTGCCACCCCAAGGCCAGTACTGGGCATTGCCCTTTTTGTTTTAGTTTAAGTAGGCCTAGCTGTTCCTGTGGGTGAACTGTGGCTACAACTCAAGCCACTAGACTAGAGGATGCTAATGGGAAAACTTACATAATGCAGGTTTAAGTTTACATTAGACCAGTGATTCCCAACCGCTGTGCCGCGGCACATAAGTGTGCCGTGAGAAATCATCAGGTGTGCCGTGGAAGATTATCCAATTTCACCCGATGGGTACTCTAAGACTCAGAGTATATATACTTTTTGTGACATTTTTGTTTGGTGGTGTGCCGTGGCTCAAAAAAGGTTGGGAAACACTGCATTAGACCATGTTGATCAAAACCACAATATGAAATTTCTCTTCCAGGTGTGAAAGCATCTCATGCAATGGCCGCGGAGGATTATGAGAGAATGAAACAATATGATTTAATCATCAACGAGGTTGGGTTGAAGAACAATGTGGACCCGGCTATCATCGCTGCCATCATCTCCAGAGAGTCTCGCGCCGGCAATACAATTAAGGAAAGAAAGGGCGTTAAAAAGGAACACGTCGGCTGGGGGGACTATAGCCTTACTAGAGGGGCATATAACGCCTTTGGACTGATGCAGGTAATCATCGTATGCCTCACAATTAGTGACTCACATTCACCCGTTCATACACACCCGGCGGTGTCAACCATGCAAGGCAACAGGCAGCTTGTCAGGAGCAGTTAGCGTCAGATGTCTTGCTCAGGGGCTAAGCCCCCCTGCTTATTCTATGATTCCTCCAGGTGGACGTGAATCCAGACGGTGGTCGACACAAAGAAAAAGGAAAATGGGACAGCAAGACGCAACTGGACCAAGGCACTAAGATCTTGGTTGACTTCATCGAAAAGATCGAGAAGAAGTTTCCCAAATGGAGCAAAGAACAGCAGCTTAAGGGTTTGTGTTACGAACTGTAAAAGTTAAAACATTATAGGGGCTACTGGATACAATAGGTCCGCAGCCATTTCCGTATGTATGAAACGACCCAGTGCATTTAAATAGGGTTAGTTTAGTTAGCAGTTGTGTTTGGTTTGACTCTGCAGGAGGGATCGCGGCCTACAACATAGGAGACGGTAAAGTCGACTCCTATGAGAACGTGGACGAAAACACCACGGGAGAAGACTACTCCAACGATGTCGTTGCCAGAGCCCAGCGGTATTGGCAGTCACACAATTCGGAACCTTACTGTGTTATAATGTGAACACGTTCATCAGTGGACGATGGAGCTTCTGTGCACTTGATTGGTTGATGTGCGTGTAACAGGAGAACGAGTCTTATCTACATTGCAGAAATCTATCCCTATATGAATGTCATATATATAAGCCCTAGCTCATCACAAACGATAGCGGCCTGAACTAATTGTTTTTGTTTGTTTTACAAATAATACACACATGTCTTCATTGCAAGCTTATAGATATTTTTAAACGATGGTATTGTTTTCACCGAGTGAACAAACACGTTATATGCGTGTCAACAAATGCTAATGTTAATAAATGTGCTGTGCTGAAACTTTGTGTATTCATTTTGTGAATTGGCTACACCAATGCTAAACTACACCTACCTACTACACAGTGCTCCTTTCAATACAGTGATGTTTATTTCAACATTGTGCAGTTTCTTGAAATGAAACGTTACAAAGGGATAAGCTGCACTATGTGTGACATGAGCAAGCTCATTTTGATACCATTGCGCATAGACAGAATAATGGTTCATTTCCTATAGGCCTTCATTTGTGTGATTCTGGGCTTCTGAACAACAAATTAAAGGCATTTGAGCACCCAATAATAAAACAATGACAATCAATCCAAAATTGATTAGTAAATGTATTAAACACAAAAAAGGTTAAATAGTAATGTATGCATTATTTGTAAGTTCAGAGTCATAGTCAAGTTTTTACAATGGTTATGATATTTAGACATAAATACAGTCCTTTCTGTCACCAATGGCTTCTAAATAACAATATTTCAGTAAATTCAGAGAGACACAGTCCCAGGGTCATCATTGACTAGTGTGTGCTGAGCACCATCATTCCATAACCGCCATGGCCCAACATTTCAATCCAAATTTTACCCAAAATATGAACAATAATGTGCTACAAAGATATGCCCTACACATAGCATCGGCCTACAGCAGCCTACTTAGGCTATCCTGGTATGGCTTCAGTCCTTAGAAGCCAGATCCCCTTGACTCCCAATAAGATTCATTGCATCTTTGCAAAAAAGGGGATTATATTACCTGTATGCTAAGACACCTTCCCCCCCCTGGCTGTGTTTCCGTCCACCAGAGTCGGTCAGTCGGTCAGTCAGTCTTCACTTGTAGCCTATAGGAGCAGCAGTGCTGCCTGAGCGCTAGCTTGGTCTGGAAGCCGAAGCAGCAGTGGGGGCAGTGGTAGGGCCACTCCCAGCTATGTTTGCGACAATGCGTGATGAGGTTGGAGCTCTGGCTGAACGCCTTGCCACACACACGGCATACATGGGGCTTTTCACCTGGGGGAGGAGGAGGAGGAGAAGAAACAGTGTCTTTGTGGACGCCGGATAGGATAAGTCTCAAAACTAAGAGAGTTGTGACACTTTGTTTATTGAACCTTTATTTAACTTTTTTATGAGTCTCATCTATTTTCCAAGAGCGACCTGACCAACAAAGCAGCATTAAAATCCTGTGGTATTATCAGATGCAGTTTAATAGTAAATAGCTGGTCAATGAGCCAGGCGTTGCATCTCAGGTAATCTTGGCTCCAGCAGTCCTACTGTGTTAGAACTTCTGGGGTTAGTGGGGGTGTTTATGGCACAGAGTCTGTGCCATAAACCAGAAAGTGAAAGGACAGAGTTCCGCCTTGTTGTTGAAACCTTTTTACAGTTTACTACTGCTGGCAGAGTTTGTGTTTGCCAATGACATGCTTACAGATACCCCCCCCACCTCGCTAGTGGATCCTACGCCCAAAAACTCTCCCCAGACTCACCAGTGTGTATGAAGGTGTGTTTCTTCATGTCCGACTTCTGGTGGAAACGCTTCCCACAGTACTGGCAGGGGTAGGGCCTGGTGTCGGAGTGGATGAGCAGATGAGTGGATAGAGTGGAAGAACGCTTGAATACCTTTCCACATACCGTACAACCAAAGGTTTTCTCCTGCAAATACAAACATGATGAATTACAAACAGTTTTCCTTTTCTTTAATCTGCAAGGTATATATATACTCAGAAATAAGGGGTGGATGAAACATATCTCCAAAATAGTTTTGAGGATTTGAGGAAATTATTTGTAAATTAAATAGCAAATGAAAATAATGTCCTTTCCCTCCAATGAGTTGAAAGAATGAACCATGTATTTAGATTCCTGTCTGATCTATATTGATGAAAACAATTAACTGGCTCTTTTTATGATCCCACTCATCTTCACGAAGTTTTCAGTTGTAGAACATGTTTTAGATTTGATCTATTCCCCAATTCCCAAATAAACTAGTTCGCTGGAGTGGAGCTGGTTAGTTTTAGCAATGATTCTATACACACTGCCTTTCTCTTTCCACCTGTTTGCCCTGACTATATACTTCATCTGAATGCGTGAAACATCTAGTAGGCTATGTTGTGTCTCAGCTCAAGCTAAATACATGTCTTTCCTAAAATGCTTTAAATTGAGTGCATATTTATATTCAGTTATGATGGTCAATGTCCTGAGCAGAACATTGGACTGGGACATACCACTGGCGAGAGTGGGGGTAATCTGTTTCTCCCAACAGAAGTGGAATCATATCTACTGTCAGGACTGCAGATGGCAGTATCTCCACAATCTAAAACAAACACACACATTATCATATTACATTATGTTGTATTTTTTGCCAATTGATGAAAGGGTTCAAATGTAGTTTTTTTTTTGCAATTTTGTAAGCCACAAAGCAAATACTAGCCAAATTGATCTTATCATCTAATCAAATCCAAAACAATCCCAAAATGTTCTCTCTTACTGGATGTCTTGGAGCCGAGTGGCTGAAAGGCAGTGGTGGACCTTGGCAGCAATGAGGAGCACATCACTGTGTGATTACTGTGTATTATTGTTGAGGAGTTCTCCAGGGCACTATCCCAGGGCCCCCTTTGTTTCCGGAGTTCACAGAGTGTTATCATAGCAGTATTTTGTCCCGAGCTAGTCAATGTTGGCCGCTGGTGGTTCAGGTCCCTTCGCTTCACCAGGAAAGAACGAGGCATATTTCTGTCTGACAGCGATGAACCCTGTGCATGTGGTGTTGTAGACAGAGATAGTGGCCGTAAATAGTCAATGGGGTTCACTAATAATTGCATAAAATAAGATTTCGTTTTTGACTGATAATGATACAAAAAAGCGATAGATAACAAAATGATCAAAAGACAACAACTTTGTGCAAATACTTCTGTGTTTGTATTCAATATTTCAATAGATACATAATATGCATAGACTTACCAAACTATAATTTCTTCACGCTTATGGGAAAATCACCAGCAAAAAAGTCACCATATTCACCAAATCACCAAATTTCACCATCTTTTTCTGAACTTGAATTGCAACGCCTCACTCTAAAGAGAAACGTAAGGTCAACGTAAGAGTCAAAAAGAAAAAAGATAAGCTCCAGAAAATCAATCACATCGCCACTCCGAGGCTGGTATATTTTTTAGATGAGCGCTGAACGTAGACCACTGAGAACAAGGAAGTGTAAAAGTGCAGCTCTTGGACCACAGTGCTTCCTCAATGCAACCGTACCGCTGCAGCAACACACCAGGGTCCCTAAAAAAGTAACAATTGTTAGCATCAAGCGTGCTCATAAAAACAACAATGACAAAGATATAAATTTGGCATTTATATACTATGGACAAATTGATCGGCAATTGGTTGTCGATGAGCAGCCTTTGAAAAAGCACTAGGGGGTTGGTCTGTGTGATGTGTCAGGTGTGTGTGTGTGTGTGTGTGTGTGGTGGGGGGGGGGG
>OMNS01003535.1:4867-15401 GCA_900303225.1 Laemonema laureysi | reverse complement strand
TGGGACATGGGAATGGAACCCAGTACCTTTCGGCTGGGAGTTAAACACACTACACTATCCTGTCGAATCTAAATAGTCAGTTGTGATGTTGAAGTAACATTTAAGCAATTTCAACTCTTTCTTTTTTTCATATTTTATTAAGCAACTTGCAAGTTTAGGTATTACAAAATATTGGAGATTCTGTCTTAAAACTGACATAGTCAGTGGGGTGTGGTCTACCTTGGTCCTCTGAATTCAGCGCCACTTTGTATCTCTGAACTCTGATTGGCTTAATCTTCCTTTGCCATGCCCACTGAATGGTTGCTGTGGTTTTGTTCACATCCACCACCGTCAGATTGACCACCTCAAGCAGAACTGGGGAAAAGTATAGTTCACAGTTTATAACCAAAGAGGAAGGACATAGTATGGCAGAAGTTTTCCAACATTTTTAATCTAGCAGCTAGCTGTGGGTGTCATGAGCGTCAAGGTCAAGGTTTTAAATGACATGCGACGTAAAAAATTGACTTGGGGTACAAAGATCTTCCAGTGTTCATTAACCTCCGTGCTGCAGGCTAGCAGTAAGGGAGCGTGCTGGGCCACAGAGAGGCGTGCACACGGGGTGAACAGTGATGTTGTAGATCTGCTCAGGGTCCAGGTCACCTGAAGAGACATGGGTACCAGGTTATAATCTTCATCATTATTATATCATCATACATATTATCAACATAACCACCAGATAGCTAACTAGCTTATGGTTAACTAGCAGACAGCTAGCTAGCTGATTACTACTTAATTACTACTTATTTTGGCTAACTAGCAGATTTGATGGCTAACTAGCAGATGGCTAACTAGCAAATGGCTAAATATCAGATGGCTACTTAGCAGATGGCTAACTAGGAGATGGCTAGCTGATGTGTACCCTGGATGATAGCTGAGGTGTTGTCCACTCTAGTCCAGCTGCTGACTGAGTCCCCCCCCTCAGTCCGCCACTCAACAGCAAACTGGCTCACAGGGAGGGGTGGGAATGAGGCCCCTTGATTGGCAGGTGGGCCCAAGGTGGGAGGAGGGGCATGAGGAACAGAGTCCATCTCCCATCGGACCAGGAAACCCATTTGATCAGGAAACAGACTAAAAGCCCAGAGGTGTCTTGGTGGTGGCAGGGCTGATGGTCAGACACACCCCGCATCTTCATCATGTTCATCATCATCATCATCATTCAACATGATCATCATCATTCAACATGATCTATAACGCCCTCTTCCCCCATGAAGTAGTCTCACAAATCAGACTTTAGATTAATATCTAAAGTCTGATGGCAGACAAGCTCAAATTTGGGTGAACAGGACGTTTCACATTCTTTCCCTTCATATTTGTTTCGACCAATCATATTACTGGAGGCAAGGATCTGTAAGCCCGTAGTTGGCAAACACAAACTCAGCCAGCAGTAGTAAACTGTACAAAAGGTGTCTGTAAAGGTTTCAATCAACTGGCCATTGTAGAAATACACTTATTAAAATCCCCTTCTGAAAGATTCACGTGAATTACTTTTCTTCAGTAGAATAGGAGGGAAACAAGGCCTAACTGTTCTGTTATAACATAGTAGGACTGCTCTCTGTTCCCCTAACGTGACATAAAACATCCAATACATTAGCCCAGTAGCTGTGTGGTACGGTTTGGTTATGTTGAAACTGTAATTTTGTTTGAAAATCCCTCCATGTTTCAACCTTTCTACTGCTTCCTATTTTGATACCCTAACCCTAACACAGTGTACTCAGGAAATTGCTCAATCTGTGGTTGGGTTCCTGTCCGATCACATCGTCACAATCTTTAAAATATTTTCGAATTTTCTGTTACTGGAAACGTGTCACTTAAACCTAAAATGTGGTAGAGATGACTCACGTTGGTGTGGTTCTGTGTTGAGTGACTGCGTGGGACCAAACCCCACGGAGTTGAAGGCTGTTACAGTGACCCTGCAGTACTCCTCTTTCACCTCCAGGAGCGCTGTCAGACTTGTCACGTTGACGGTCGCCTGCACTTGTTGAAGCTCGTTTGTTGACAAGTAGTAGCTGACCTGGTAACCTTGGATATGACCTCCTGCCTCGTGGACATCAAGCTCCTGGGAGAAAATAAAAGGTTTGTAACCTCCTTTTTGGACTCCTTTTGGACAGCTAATCTGCTCTTGGTCCAGTTGTAATTTGTAATGCTTTGACTGTTCTCAGCCTCACTTGCAGTCATTTTGGAAACCTCTCTTCTGTTATTAGTGTTGTTTTCAACCTCGGTGCTGTGAATTGGGCAGCGCCAGACAGCAGTGGGTAAAGAGTGCTTATCAGTTCGCTGTATTCAGTGTTGTGTTTTTTTTGGTAGTTTGAGTTGTTTGAGTTGGCCAAATTGGGGGAAATAAACGTGGCAACCGCGGTGTGCTTTCTGAGACCGAAATGTTTATTAAAGTTTGTTTGGGCTTTTGATCGGTTTAGAATTTTATAATCATACTGATGATGACTTTGTGTACTTAACAGGGCTTGTATTAAAAAAAAGTTACAAGTAAAAAAACATAGAACTAGGACATGGAACTAGAACTGCAACTAAGGTGCACATGTCAGCCATCCTCCTAGACTGAGCAAACTGTTGATTGGATAATTCAACACCTCGGGATTCATCACCTCGGGATGAATACATCCCTCTGAAAGCAGGCCCAGTGAGAGCGAGCGTGTTCTCCTACCGTCCACATCAGCCAGAGGAGCAGAGGACGTGTCCCGGGGGACCCCCGCCTCCTCTCCAGATGGTAGCACACGTCAGGCGCGGTGGACGGAGCTGGGGAACAATGGTTGCTGATTTGTTTGCTGATCAGAAGAGAACCGTCTGTTGGGTTTGAATGACCTGAATGATGGTCTACCTCTCTCCAGGGTGCGACCTTTGACTTCTGTACTCCAGCGGCTCCAGGAGCCTGAGTGGGGCATGCAGGCCACCGTAGCGCCGTACAGCGTGGAGGGAAGCAGCTCTTCTAGGGTGCAGACCACCTGCTTATCCTTCTCCACCTTCACCTCCTCCAATATCATATATTACCATATTATTATGACCCTATACTATACAGCAGCTCCTGCAGGGGGTAGACTGCTATATATAATATATTACGATATTATTATAATACCATATTTAATACTATAACAATAGACAACATTATGTAGCAGGCTGGATGTATACCCCCCACACACACTCACATGCACATGCACAGAAGTATGTGTTCTAGTACTATATCAAGTTCAAAGTTAAAAACTGTGTATTTACCCCAAGGAGAAATTAGTTTTGCAGCAGAATCCCACATAGTGTGTATATTAATACTACAGTAGTGATACTACAGCACCTGGGTGGTTCTGGGACCATGCTCTGCAGCGTAGCGGACCCGACAGACCCCCTGCTGTCTTAGAGTCCAGGAGAGAACCAGAGACCTGGAGGAGGAGTGCGACAAGACCACCACGGGCGGGGACTCTTGGACTGGAGGGAGAGACTGTGATAATGAACCAAGTTCTACAGACTGTATACTCGTATGTACTACTACTACAGTAGTAATACAGACTGTTAACTGATTTTTGTACCATAGTTAGAATGACATTGAGACCGACATACAATCATGAAGTGAATACAGTGCATACAACGTAAAGCCATCCAATCATAAAAAAAACAGAAGACACCACAGGCAAAAATCATCCCCCCTCCCCAATACAGGATAAAACAACTGCTGAAAACATCACAATTTTCAGCCTTTTGTTTTTCATTCTAATCGACTCCAGGTTAAAGGACCGCTTGTACCATTTGCTTGTGCCATTTCCATTGTACCAATGTTTTTAGCTGTTTTGACGTTCCATGGATATGATGATGTATGTGATGATGTCATTCAGGATCTCACTGACGCCGTTACTATTGGTGGGAATATTAGTCCCACCTACTTGGACTTGTCACACATGTTATGTTGATGGTGTGTATGATGCGACAGGAACCATTAACCAAGGTGAAAGGTTATGTGTTCTCACCAATGCGGGGGAATTCGAGGGGTTTGGACCAGCGCACCACACCCTTCTCATAGACGCTCACAGTGATGTTGGCCATCCCCCCTACCCACAAGATCCCATTACAGCTCACTGGCTCCCACCTACACACACACACACACACACACACACACACACACACACACACACACACACACACACACAATGGCCAGTTGTTGTCGCTGGGATCAGTGCTATCTTATTGTGTACTACACTGAGCCATCTACTTTACTTGGGTACTTATACTTTTACTCCACTACATAATCAAAGCAAATACTACATGAATCTAACACCAAGTACTGATGTCACTATCGTCAAGGTTTTTTTTATAACCAGCGATACACAGTTAATTTAGCTTTCTAGACACTGTTGAGAATCATGAGGAAACACCATACCAGCCACAAATAGATGAATAGAAATACACTTAACTTAACCAACTAGATCACTCTTAAAAACAACATGATTTTAGTTTAACAAACAGGACACTGATTTGTGTCATTCATCAGTACTTTTACTTGTGATATGGAGGTATTTTTTTTTTAAATTGAAGTACTTTAATACTTCAATAAAAAAAAGGTTGTGGACGTGAGAGCCATCAAGTCAGAGTCAGTGTGAACTCGGATCCCACACAGAGTGTGCTGTGAACTCACGATGAAATGAAGACCAGAGAAGACCAGGGAGAGGTGGTGGTGCTCCAGCTGCAGCTCACCTGGTCTGGTTTATGAGAATCGAAGTTGCAGGTCAGGTTCACCTGGACAAAAAAAGTGTTAACTACTAGAACTAGTTCCCACAGGTGTTGTTTGGGCCTATGCAACAGTAACTAGGGGAAACCACAAAATTACATCGCACCCAATGCCCACGTGTGCGTTTTGGAAACTACATGCACAACGCTCATGCATGATAACAATCTTGCTCAGTCATACTGAAAAAATCAACCCTATCAGTACACTATTTTAGATCCATGATACATGCCTGCGTGCGAGAGCTCAGGATATCTGGGAGGGGGTTACAGTGTTCTTTGTGTGTGACACAAACACGCCGGTTTCCATCGCAGCGCTGGAGGTCCGAGTTTCTCACTGTCAGCTCTGGGGAGATGGAAAACGTTCAGAAAATGCACAGGAATACACTGTTGAGCTCAAAGGTCAACCACTTAAACTTGTGACAACAGTTTGGGTGTCTTTGGACAAATGGGTACCCGTGAAGCCCTTTTCGACTAGTTGTGATAGATTTGACCCTTCAAAACCAACAGACCCAATCGTCAACCCCCCATCAGTATCTGATCTAAATAATCACACAAGAAGCAACTCCCAGTCTGAGTCCACTGGACTCAGACAGTAAGTGGTTTTATACATACCATGTGAGGTGACCACGACGCAGACGACCCCCAGGATAATTGCCAACTCCATCTTTGGGTTGAACATCAAACTCATCCCAGACACCCCCGATCTGAAGGCTGCAGCTCTCCAATCCTAAAGCAATCCCCAGCACTAATTCTTTCTCTAGTGGTAGCCAGCTAATCATCTGTGGCCAGGATGTTGCTTCATATTCACAAGTCCCACCCACAAGGGTTAGGGTTAGAACAAGTTTAACTGTTGAACCAGGATTAACTGCTTTGGAAGAACCTTGGTGGAGGTGAAGAAACTTTGAGATGGTGAAGGGATGAGACCATAGGACCATTAGGAGCTGGTGTGGACCAGGACCAGCTCTGGGTTCAGGTCCAGCCCCTCAAGGTCCAGTGACATCACAAAATCATGTTCTCTACAAGAAACACAACTGCAGAACCTGGAGAACAGAAAGCTAGAGGGTGTTGGTGTACAATAGAACATGACCACCAATAGATGGAAATCATAATACTACCTGTGCAACTGTATGTACAAATGCACAACACCATGAACACTCCTCCACAATAAAAGTGGCTACTTCTAAAACATGACATATTTCAGAAGTACACCAACCAACACCCCTGACACACTGCCTAACATGTGTTTAATCAGCACGTGACCGGGTAACCATATAACCTAGAGGGAGTCATCTAATGCAAACCAACCTACAAGAGATATTGGGGTTTGGGTCTCCTTCATAAAAATTAAGAGTAGCCTATAACAAACTTCCCAATCAACCCATCAAGTCCCAACTCCTAAACAAGTTCTTGTAAAAATAATTTATTTTAGGTTTTGCAAAGTGGGCAACATTGGTTTTTAAAAGACGTACATTAGATGAAGATGTACATTTGGGACATTAATAAATAAAAATATGGTTTATTTTACAATACATATTAAAACAAGGACTGTTCTAAAACATTGACAGTTGGTATGCAGCCTAAAAGTATGTAAAAAAAATAAACCTGGTACAAAATATACAATTTTCATCCTCATCTGCATGTTCCAATCTTCAGAAAGTCATCTAAACAGTCAGGCAACATTTGATTTTTTAATTTAGGACAATTAAAAAAATATATATATATACACATTTACCCATTTATATAATCAAGTCATCTTCTGGAGATTGGAATGCATTTTTGCAGAGCCTTCACAAGGACAAACTGCCAAGCCAAGCTAGTTAAGCTAAGCCATGCAACACTGTGCCAAGCAAGCCAAGCTAACCAAGCCAAGCTATGTGTGTAGTGCAGCTACGCCAAGCGAGCTGAGCTACGCTAGCCTAGCTAGTTGACCTATGCTAGTCAAGCTATCTGAGCCAAGCTAGCCAAGCTACACTAAGCTGAGCTAAGTTATACCATGCTAGCTAGGCTCCATCCAGTTGCATAGCAGCTGAGAACACCTGCTACACAGAAAACATTTTACATAAGAGGACCTCCAGATTCTGGGGTTTGGCAAAACACACCATTTCTCAGAGAATCAAATAGTGAAATCTAGTGGCAGATGTATGCAACAATACCTCCAAAGCCATCAACAGACTCCAGGGTGGCAAGGGGAGACCAGAGACCTCTAGAATCCATCCCAATGAGGTTAGTGTTAGTGTTCACACTCAGTTAGGCACCAGCTCATGTGCTGGTATTTCCCCAGTACTTTGAGAAGCTGTTTGTTCAGTTTTGTTTGTAGGTGAGGAGGAAGATGACGATGCCGGTCAACAGCACCATCATCAGCACCACAGAAGTGAGGAGAACAGCACGGGACAGAGGTCGGTCTGTCAGCCGGAACAGGAAGCCCCCCAGCCCCCCCTCCTCCTCATCCCCCTCTTCTCTCCTGGAGCCCCTGATGGTTGGACTGGGAAGCCCGACATCCAGCGAGTGGCTGACCGACCGCAGAGAGGTGCGCGACCTCTGACCCCACCTCCTGGGTCCTTCAGATGACCTACCAATGAAGAAGAGAGAAAATAATGCAAATCAGAACATGCTTAGAAATTAGGCTAAATAAATGCATTTAGGCAGTCAACACATTCTAGTTTTTCAGTAAAAGAAACTGTGGCTCAGAAATAAGATGTACTTAATAAAACTTAATCCCATACTGGAAATGCAGGTGTCACAGCAGAAAGTACAGGGCAGTAAGAACAATACAAAAAGTAAGAACAATTAAAAAACGATCTTGTATAGATATTGATAGTCCTTATTTACCATAACACAATTTGCTTAGGCACATGCACACTTGACTAAAGTTTCCAAAGATGCAGCACAGGTACTTTTTTCTGTCCTAATGTATTTGGTGGCATAGCCGTGGGTGGGGACTCCTGTCTCTGGGCAGGAACTGACCTTTTGACCTGCAGCTTGCCCTTGGTGCGGTTAAAGCGGATGCTGTAGACCTTCTGCATGGCAGCTGGGAGGTAAGAAAGCACAGCTGGGTCGGTGTCCAGCTTGGGGAGGCCATGGCTGGGCAGGGGGGTCAGCCCACGACACAGGGGGCACTGGATGGTGTCGGGGTGGAGAGACTTGACGTTGATGCGTGCCAGACACTCCAGACAGAAGGTGTGCTTGCACTGAAGCATCTTGGGACACCGGAAGACGTTGTTGAACTGGCTGAAGCACACGGCACACTCTAGGTCCGGGGACACCTGATCCTCCGAGCCCTGTGATTGGAGCAGAGCTGGAGAGAAGGGCGAGGCCAATGACAGTGGAGATGCGGGGCTAGTGATGGGGAGAACAGGCGGAGAGGCGGGGCTTATGGCCTGATGTGGGGAGGGATAGGAGAACAGGATTGGGTTGGAGGAAGGAGTGTGTGGCATGGGGGTAGAGGGGTCAGGGGTGACCCCTGGCTGAGAGGCAGGGGCTGGAAGTGACCTCTGGAGATAGGGGTGATGGTAAGGAGCCTCATAGTCAGGTGGGCTGGGCAAGGAGTCTAGGGTCACAGTGCCCTCGTGTGGCAGGTGGAAGGAGCGCGGGGTGATGCTGTATGGATGATTCATGACAGGAGGAGGAGGAGGAAGAGGTGGAGGAGGAGACAACTGGAGCAGGAAGGAGAAAATGAAAATAAAGGCAGTGAGGATGCTATGCTGTCAGTGCCAACAGAGAGCACAGTCATGAGGTGATGATGGTATGAAGACTCCAGGCCAGTCAATGGTCCAGAGGCTGAAGAAGGGAAACTTAAGTTAGAAACACAAGAGAAAGATGCCAGACTGGATCCGACAGACAGACTGTAAACTAAGGAACATTATTCATTCTCCAAATGAGATCAATTAGATTTTAGAAGCACACAAATACCAAAACATGAAGACAAAGGAACATTTTTATACATGAACAATATTATGGGAATGTGGTGGAAGGAGGGGCGTTAGTACTGTTATTCCCACCAAGTTGTCTACTCTCCAGATGAGGAAACCCTGAGCAGCAACATGAACACAGGTCCTCAGTGTGTCATCGCGTCCAGGAAGAACAACTGATAACAGTGTCCTTCAAGTACTCCTGCAATCGCAAAACAAATCCTAAAGGATCAATACACCCATCCATCCGACCCAATACCCCTGAACAGCATAGCACAGGGGGACATTAGACCACGTAGCCTTTGCAGTGCGGCGCGCAAGTAATGTAGGCTACAATTCACAAAATTGACTTAAAGTTCAAATCGTCATCACGGAGTTTTAATTGCATACATTAAAAAAAATACGGTTTGACCAGACATGTCAACACAGAAAGACAGCAGTCACTCTGCAATTAGTGTGTAACCCAGCTTTAATAACGACAAACGCTACCGTCTGGTCTGCGTGGGATTCGTTTAAAAAACAGCAACACATCTCCGAGTTATGGGCGAAGCCAACATCACCAACGGCAGCTTCATTTGCGTGGACTTTGTATTTACTAATGGAAATTGTATGTAAAAATGACCACAACCCCATGGCACCCTGCGACCGCCAACAGGTCTACACATTCCCCGAGAATAACCCGAGCTCTGCATTTGCATCCAAACGATAAGGATGAAGATCATCTTCCTTGTTGAACTACATCTGCTAGTCTGTAGCTACTCAGGTAAAACCCCCTTTAGCTAGAGAACAATACTTAAAGCAGCCCATTGAACATTATGCTATAGTAATTGGTACACAATAAATAGTCAAGCATAATAAAAACTCAATTTTCTTTTTGACGTCAATACACATATCCCATCCTGCAATATAGTCAAGCTTAGCCTATAACGTCTCCAAAATATAGAATTACGTCTACGCCAAATCGTACTTATATAGGCCAACAGTAGTCTACGCAAGTGAAAATAGTTAACGTGCTAAACTTTGTTTAGATTGTTTTTCAAAAGTTTATGTTTTTAGGAACACGAGTTGCCTGAACAAAAACAAAACGTTTCCATTGGCGTTATTTCGGATCTGCAGTAGCAATTAACATACTTTAAATTAGATTACAATGACACAAACATGTGTCCCTCCAAACGGAACGGAGGGGTACTCAACGTTACTCACTCACAGTTTTGAGTTCGCTCACTCCAAAACGTGGACTTTAAATGTCTCGACATGCGTCCGTGAATTTTGGCGCGCTAATACGTTCCTATCCCGGTCGCTCTTTCACCATCTCTCACCCTCTTCGGTCTCTGCGGGATTTGAACAGCTCACCGACTACTGAACTGTACCTTCTAGGCAAATGACTCACGCGCCACACACATGCACGTCTGTAAACGTCCACTACGAGCTGTTGCGGCGCGTGAACAACAGGTGACACACCTGAGGAGAGTTGTCGTTAATTAATGAGACAAATACGCGCGTGAAAAGGGATGGATGCGGTGATTTCAGGAGGGTTTTTTTATCAAGAAAAACTGACCAAGCACCTCCATTTTGTTTCTTTTGATTCTTACTGTAGTTATCCCAAATAATGTCTATAATATCACAGTTACGTGATACATTCAGTCTATACCGATAGTCCGATTATTTTCAGAATTCTGTCGACACTTTCTCTTCTGCATGAAGAGTACTGTCATCAGATGATTGGTTTATTGTACTGTGGTTGTACTGGCCAGCTCACAATATAATCAGTAGAATACATTTTAACACTGATACACATACAAACACGCAGTCAAGTGGTTACCAAAAACGTATTTAAACAACATTTATTTTTTGATTTAACC
>OMNS01003529.1:3767-15005 GCA_900303225.1 Laemonema laureysi | reverse complement strand
TGGTCGACCCTCCGGCGCGTCTGGTGCACCTTCCTGTTGGCGCTCAGACTTCAGATACTGCTCACAGACCTGCCACCTGCTAGAAGCCTCCGGACGACGCTGCCATCCGTGGGCTGCATCAGCAGGAGTACAGGAGTGTAGTGGACAGTTTAGTGGAGTGGTGTGAACTAAATCGCCTGCAACTCAACACCACAAAGACTATTTTAGGATTTTAGGACGGAAAGAACCCGACCGAACCCAGTCAGCATCAGGGGAACCGAGGTGGACATAGTCGAGGAATCGGGGTGACCAATACATTGGATTGGACTAAGAACACAGAGGCTCTGTACAAGAAAGGCCAGAGCCGCCTGGATTTTCTCAGGAGACTCAGATCTTTCAACGTCTGCTGATGATGCAGATATTTCAGCACTCGGCGGTGGCCAGCATCATCTTCTACGCTGTGGTGGAGGAGAGGAGTCGGAGGAGAGGAGTCTGAGAAGAGAAGAGAGTGCTGAGGAAACTACTCAGTCTTATGGACAATGCCTCTCATCCCCTGCACACCACAGTCAGAGCACCTTCAGCCCTACACTGAGACCACCGAGGTGCACCACAGGGGGTCTTTTCTCCCAGTGGCCATCAAACTGTGTAACTAATATTACTTTCAATGTCATGAGCAATATGATTTTTCTATTTTACGTGTCTATTTTAGTTGACTTATTTTACTAAATGTTATTCCATTAGGCACTGTGTTAGCATTTGCTCCCTATACACTTTACATGTATCACTCTAATGAGGACGACAAGATCTCAGATCTCAGATCACGTCCACACAACACTAAATCCTTCAGACGTGGCTCTGGGGATCTTTTATCGATGAAATCTGATTACTTGCTTCAGACGGCCACTCAGCGATCCCCTCCCCCTTGCGTAATGCACTTTCCTCTTGTTGCTTTATCTACTTTATCAGAATGTGCAGAAAGTGTTTTGGTTTTGACAGAGCACATCATGACGTTGCCGCCTCAGGTCTGGCTTCTGTGTGGGACTGGCAGACAACTAATGCTTATCGTCATCACATAAGTAAAAGTGAAGTTGACAGAAATATGGGGATCAGTATGTGATCAGGACATTTTGCTGCGTTTCCAAAGGCAACGGATCATGGAAAACAACTGGGAATGCTTGCATGCTATAACAACACAATAATAACAATACAATCCATGTGAAGTGCATCAAATTAGTTTCCACAACAAAGCACAACACAACGCTGTGTATAAAAAGGTACACATTAGCATATAGTATAGCTATATAGCCACTGTATAGCAACCACATACATCTGTTTGTTCTGTTTTATTTTAAAAGGAAACATGTAGGAAATATGTTCCAAAAATATGTTACCCTTAACATAACCAATGAGTGAAAGGGGAAATGGTGAGGAAATGTACAAGTAAAAACCAACTAGGATCCAGTCTGTTAACTGGTAGAGCATGACCCTCTTAGCAGCACAAGTGTTCACAGATCAGATGGTAGATCGGATACTAGCATAGAGGCTAACGTCTTCTGGAGAGTCGGTGGCTGGACTAGACTGGACTGTTTCCCGAACTGAGAAAGAACGGATTAGGACTGGATTAGGCTAACTCTGGGATTAACACTGGTTGATCTGATCCAAGTCAACTACACCGCTCAGTCATTATATGCCCACACAGTAACAACAACAACAAAATGAGCTTTAGTAGAATTCAGGATTCAGAATTCAGGAGGCCAAGGACTTCTTCTTCTTCCTCTCTTGATCTGCAAATCGGAATGTTTGAATATTGCTCTCGTGTGCCGTTTATTCACGATTATCCAAACTATTTACTTGATAATGAATGGCAACAACATTCCATTTTTGATCTTCATGAAATTGAATTTCATCTCAGAATTTTCATTTGGGTGGGTCACACAAGCTGGTTGTACTACAACCGTTGCCATGGCATTAGCTCTACTACCCATCCTACTTTAAGAGCTTCTGAGTCTCAACAAATCTGTATAAAGGCAGTTAGCGGCCAAAAGAACAGCCGAACACATGCAGATGGCATTGTTCTCTGCTGACTGTGTTGATGTGTGTAGGTGTTGACTTAACAGTCAACTGGAAGTCTTGGTCTTGACAGGACACACTTCCAAGTCAGAAACATACTATTCATGAATTAGGCTTCATCAACATGAAAAAACTGATTCATTTTTTTTGTGTGCTTAGTGTAAGGGCTCATTCTGAACGTTAGGCCTAAACCTCCTTTATTGCTCAAGAACCTGTGAGGGAGGTATAAGTGTGAGGGTCACACAAAGTGATTTTAAACCGTGAAAAGAGGGCGACCTTGAACAGAAAAGGTCAAAGGAGCTAAAGGGGTGATGGAAATGTTGACAAACCTACACAAAGTCAACAGCAGATTAGAGAATTAGCTGTAATACTGAGCTCTGAGCTGTCGCCGCACTGCCAACGGTTCCCTGAAGGGCCTCAAGGGACTCCAGATACTGTGCACCACATAGATTCATCCTGATAACTTTCACATTAAATGTTTCTGGAGGAATTCCATTGATGCTGGAAAACACACGTAGAAAAACATGCATTTACACATTTTTTTGGGGCTAGATTTAGCAGGACCACAAATACATTGAATCCATTTCACAACATCATCCAGAGACCCAAGCTGCTGAGGTCTAGTCTTTCATCAACTATGCCTGTCTGTAGGATCTAGGTCGTGCTTCTCTATGTCGTACTGAAATGCCCTCCTAAAGGGAGACTGTAAGCAGTCGATTTGAGTAAGGAGTTCATCTTTTCAACAAGAAAGACAATCTGAGCATTATTGCACATTATCTAAAAGGTACACTGACTCAACTTTACAATAATGCAAGCAGTCCATTTGAGTAATGAGTTCATCTTTTCAACAAGAAAGACAATCTGTGCATTATTGCAAATTAATTAAAAAGGCACACTCAACTTTCCAACGATGCATTTGCCAAAGAGGCGGCAATAACAGGAGAAATGCAGAGATATCATGGTAGCGTGAAGTGAGAGGCTTGTTTTAATGGTGTGCTTACATCACTTCCTGTCTGTGTCATGGGTATTCAACCATTGGTCATGTCAGATCAACCAATCTTTTATAAGCGTCATGGACGATTGACGTGTCTATTTTATAATTAGTATTTGGAAAGAATCATCCATGTCTTCATATAAACGTAGCCTCATGTTATGTGTACGTTAGCAGGATAAAGCATAGTGAAAAATGTCTTGCCCTACATCACAAATAACAATTCCTAATCGTTATAAAGGGAATAGTTGCATGGTAAAAAGTAGGCGAAGTAATAGTAGAATCGTCTGTGAGGAATAGTCTTTTAGGACAGCAGACACATTCCCGCAAAAAAAAAAGAAGGTATTTTTTACAGTATAAAACCCATCTTCCGCAATACTACCCAACAGTATTAATGCCTCCAACAGTATCTGCTTGAATAAGCTACAAAGCGCTACAACATATTTTCAATGGAGGCTCACAACAGCGCCCCAGACTCCAGAATCATCGTCACATGACCCCACTCATGTGAGAATCTGCTGTTTTTCTCCTCGGCTGAGAACAGCCAGTCTGAGAGCCAGTATCACATAACTCGACCTTGGTGTACTCTGGACTGGAATTGGTTTGGGGGGGGACAGAAGACCACCATAACCTTAGTTCCCCAAGTGGTGATCCCAAACTGGTGCTCTTGACACAACCAGCATGCCATCAACCATACATCACCAAAGTAGAGCTATGGGGGTCTCTTATGAAGAGCTCTGGTGATCCCTAGCTAGTAACCACATTAGTTCAGCCGGTGCTGGTCACTGATACTCTGCAGCCCAAGACATCAGTACTTCAGCATTGTAACATCTAGCAATATATCGATATTATATCGATATTGTGATATGAGACTTGATATTGTCTTTTTTGATTTTGGATATGTTAATATCATGATAAGTGTTTCCTGGTTTTAAAGGCTGCATTACAGGAAAATTATGTAATTTTCTGAAACTTACCAGACTGTTCTAGCTGTTCTATTATTTGCCTTTACTCACTTCTCGTCATCTATGTTACTGATGATTATTCATCAAAAATCAACTCATTGTGTAAATATTTTGTGAAACCACCAAGTAATTTTCATATTGTAGGCTACCTCTATATTTATTTATTTTTTTCTCTTCACTTGAAACTGTTCATTTTGCACTAAAGTTCTGAATAAAATGAGAAAATACTCAGTACTTTTCATTTGTCAAGTATTTAATTCACACAGGAGTACACAAAAATAGGCTTTCCCATGTGGTTGTTTCATATAGACTATTTATTTATTAAATTACCAGAAAGCATGCTATGACCTAGAAGATGTCAACCATATCGCCCAGCCCCAATCTGATTTGAATACTAAAGGGAACCGTCCAAAATCCATTTCACTTGGTTGTAAAACATGACATCATCATCTACTGAAGTTCTAGTGCTGGACCTCAAGATCTTGAATGAATTGCCCAAGAGTGATCTACAGAACACAGTACAAAAAAAAAAAAGATGTATTCATGGATTTGTATTTTTACTTTGAACAACATCAGTGTCAACAATTCAATAATACATCAAACTGTACTGACTGTATTAACTTCACTTTACATCCAGCTACACTGTTATTAGGCCATCACTGTGATAAGGGTGTGTCAGAGCAACGCTAGCGTAACTAACAGCAAGCTTCGCTGGAGTACATGTTACGGCTGTGTCACACAATTATTTTATGATTCATAAAATAATCAAGCATTTTCTTTTTTTCAATTTGCCAAATCACCTCAAAATCAATTCAACCACTTAGGTCTTGCACAATCATTTGACATGGGGAGACTTTTGAAAAGAGTTGAATGAAAAACCAAAAACAGTAAAGAACTTACTTCTACGAACATATAATACAACTCCTGGTTCATGTTGTCTCCAGAGCAGCCTCTATCTCATGCTGAACCACTTCCTGCCTTCTGGAAGACTCCAGCCAAGAAATCCACAAAACCAGACCAAAATCAATGAAACGGCAAACCCTGGAACGTCTAGCCAGATGAAACCATCTCATTGTGTCTCCAGACAAACCAGCGACGTTCCCACACAAACATCATTCCGTCATAGAACTCTGCTCAGATTTGTCATGTGTGCCATCAGTCTAACAGTCGCTCTCCCGCCCATCATCACATGAGTTCTAAGGAAGACAAACACATAAACAATCCACAGACAGACAGGCTTCCTCACAAAGTTCTCCAAATAACAACTTGTAGCTGACGACGTCAGCAGTGAAATGGGAGGTTGATAGGGAGTTTTCTTTCAGCTCAATAAGACCTTGCATGGAGACAAAATGCACTTGATATGACTACAAAAGCGGAGACGCACCATTTTGCTAATATAATGTATAACTCTGTTTGTTAAACCTCACTAAATCGATAGTGGCCAAAAAATTGCCCACCTTTGTGCATTTGCCAGTTTTCGACAAAAGTCCAATATAGGCTAACTGCTACTGCATACACTGCGTAGCTGTGCAATTACTTTAACAGGGTTATCGTGGGAATCTAATGCACATGTTCTTCATTAGGGGCACAAAAAGGAAAAACGTTTTGTAAATCTAGGATTCACCACATTATGCAATAAAGGTAGATTCTCAAATCTATTTTAGTTTCAGTTGTTATTTTTTTTTCCTCCTCTCGAGAAACCTTTGTTCTGTAACACATCCTCTTGGTCCGCAGTCTACCAGGCTGGGAAGATACCAGTATTTGGGATGTCAAACACAGCAAACAGTTTTATTATGGGATGCGTGCTCATTATGGGACAGCCTCCACCTTTCTCCATTATAGCCAAACAGCTCAGGCTTCCATCTAGACTGCATCTCATCCATGAGCCGATGAGGACTACAGCGGTGTCCCTGACCTCTGTGACGGCCAACAGCTTTATTCTCTAGGCTTACATGAGCAAAAACCTGAATAAGAAACAGTGTGGATGGTGGCGTTGGTGAGACCCTGCCCTCTAAGTGATAGCCAAGGCTAACATGCACAAAGAGCAGAGTGTTCCTCTAGCCTCCGATTAGCTACGGAAATCAAAGAGGGCAGTCTGACATCAGCAGAAAACCTCCCCCCCCCCACTCACACACAGTCATTTTTGAACAGAGACTTAAACAAAAACAACATTTACCAGCATTCCATACTCCCCTGGATACAGGATCCGGGGCCTCTGCTGGTGAATGCAGTGGCCATAACGACAGACCGACAGGGCCCTGGAGAGGAAGATCAGCAGCTATTTGTGAAGGTGGCTAGGCTCTACCCCGCAGTCTGAGCAGTGCTGCTCTGTATGGCACCAGTAACATCCTGCAGCTCCCGGTCAGTGGCCAATCCCATGGACTCAGGAAGCTCTCCAATACAGAGAATCCAGGGATCTAAAAGTGGCATCTGCCGGCATCCAGGTTCGAACGTGCACAAAATGGAGAGCAGACACATCTCTGAAGGTGGCTGAGTAACAGCAGAGGCAGAAGGCACTGGTGGGGTCCGTAGCAACAGGGCGTGCAGGCATAGGCTACTTCCCGGCAACCAGGGTCAACAACGTCCAGGGCAAAGAGTGGCAACATCTCGTTCAGGAGGACGTGCGGGCAGGCGTGGAGGAGGTTTGACCCTGCATGGTGGTGGGATGGGACAGCAGGGAGCATGGAGTAGATGGGAAAGTGTACTGCAACAAAAGATCACCTGGTCCAACATCTGGCAAGCAGACTTCCATTGCATCAGGTTCTGATGCTGGTTCTGGTCCAAGTTGCCTACGATGTCCTGCCAAGTCCAGCAAACCTTCATGGCTGGGTCAAAAGTGAGACACCTTCCTGCCCTTGTTGTTCTGGAAAAAGATTCTTGGAACACCTCCTTAGCAGCTGCCCAAAAGCCCTTGGAGACGTAGTGCTAATGCTGGCGCCATGACCAAGTGTTCAAGGCAGTAGCTGAGAGTGTAGCCTCGGCCATCAACAACAGCAAAGGCCACCACCAGTCAAACACCATCAGGTTCCTCAGAGCTAAGAGTAGAGAGAGAAGCCCCACCTACAACCTAGAGCAAAGTCTGGTCTCCTCACCAGTGCCACCGACTGGCAACTGGAAGTTGACCTTGACAAGCACCTGAAGTTCCCAGCCCAGATAGCATCAACACAACTTCGACCAGACATGACCATCGTTTCAGGGTCCACCAAGCAACTGATCATGCTAGAACTCAAAGCTAATGGGGCCAATGAGAGGAAGTGCACCAAGTACCGCAGGGCGTTTACTTTGCAAAGCGTTTATGCTATTGGGCATCACCGGGGAGGCAAAGAGGAAGGCCATCAGATTTGCTACTTTAGCAGTGGAAAAAGCCACTAGGTGGCTTTGGATCAAGAGGGCAGAGTCCTGGGTGAATGCTGCTGAGAAGCTTGTATCTGATCAACCCCGGATGGGTCGCCTGGGTGAGGGTGTCTGATGTTGAAAGATCCAAAACACCCAATAACCCCATGTTACATGATGATGTGTCCCAGGACATCTGTAGGACTTATCTTTCATCTGAGACCCCATTTGTAATCAGGTGTGCCATTGGCCATGTCGGTCATGTCAGTATACAGGCCTCGTTTTTAAGACCATACTCCCCCACCCTCCTCCCGTCAGGTCAACCCGATCGATTGGACTCAAGCTCTTGCCTACGGACAACATGCTAACATCCTAGTACTGTCGTCACAAGAGCAGTGACGTCAGCTCTGATCGCAGCATCACAGTGGTACCCAAGCGACAAAGGCTCTCATAATACACACCCAGGCTGACACATCATTTAATAAAACCTTACATAAGTCGTTGTGTTTTATTTAGCTTAAGCACTGTCACAAGGCCAAATATAATCTACTAAATGATTCAAGTTAAGAGACTCTTTGATCGCTGGCACCGCCTATGCATCATCTCTGCCATGGCCTCGAGTGAAGACCGATGCAAAATAACAAGGCCGAATGGCAGACGCAAAATAACAACACCGTCGGCAGAATACAGCATACGTTTTTGAACAAAAAAAATTAATTAAACACACAGACTGAACGCTTTTGAGTCGGTGTAAATAAATCAGTCACTGTGCGTTGACGGCCAGGACAGAAACATGAAATACTAGCAAATCTCTGCGGCATCTGTTAGCTTTGTCAGCTGCACCCTTTGCAACGTTAAACCAAGAGCTATATTTAGACACTGCTGTACAGCATGCTGCTTCTCTACCGATTTTAAGCTACCACATAACAACCTTTCAAACCTTTCCCATTCATTGAAAATCATCGCCAAGCTCGCAATAACAAAGAATGAATTTCGCCGCGTAACCACACAGGCACACAGCTCTGTAGAAAACCGTCTTAGCGTGTTGGGAAAGCATGCCACTCTAAAGACGAACATAAGAATCAATATTTACAACAGAATACTTGAAGTCGCAACGTTAGTATAGCACTCTTTTACCTTTGTGTACAGCTCCGATGCTGCCATGGTGGTCACTCGCTGTCCTTCCTATCTTGGCTAAAACATCAATAAGTCGCCGTGCTGCATGGGAATCAGTAGAACTTGAATATACAGAGCAGAAGGCGGATTTGTTTGTGGCTCAGAATGCTTACTTAAAGACGTAGCATTACCACCATTACACCTGAAAAGCCAGATTTTTTGGCGTCTCACTTTGCATTCTGGGTATGATGGATAAAATGATTCACTGAAACTGTTGCCAAGGCATCCAAAATCGGTCAAATTGCGCCCCATCGTGGTCACAGTGACAGCACCGTGTATGGGCGTGGATTTGGTGGATGCAGGTGACAGGTGGTTTCTCTGCTGTTTGTTACCATGTATTTATATAACGTAAATGTCTCCCTAATAGTAATTACCAATCACATTAGTAATTTTTACTGTATCTTCAAAACCATGAAGCATATCATCTTAGCATATAGCTTTGGAATATACACACACACACATATATATATATCTATCTATATCTATCTATATATATCTATATATAGATATATCTATATCTATATATGCGAGAGCTATATGCTAAGAATTTTCATATACACACACACACACACACACAGTAAGTCTGACTCATATGGAGAACACAACACTCCAAAGTAGAACATGACTCTCTTTATAGGTTAATGTGTTGGTTTTGCGATTTATCTGAAAAGCATTTGTGTAAGAGCAAAAACATAACGAAAGAAATCCCCCCAAATAGTCACTAAGAAAAGACCAACTAGATTGACATTTGTGCAAAACTATTTTATTTACAAAACAAAATGGCACAACGTGACAGCGGGGCAGCCCATATACATGCACAGCGCAGGCAGATTTAGTGCTTCATTACAAGTCTGACTGAGACAGATTGCAACCAGTCAGCAACATCCCCAGACATGGCCTTCAAGGCCAGGCAATTTATCATTAATCTGGTTCTCCTGCTTTCTTGAAAACACACCATCTTCTCCCAGTATGTTAAGCCGCCGGTTAGCAGTGTGATGGTCCCCCACTGTTGGAACATAGATCGCTTAAGTTCTGTCTTCTCTTGATCTGATCTCACTGTATTATCTATTCATGACTGGGAACTCTCAACAGTGTTGGTATGATACTGTGAACCACGGAAGGACCAAATTGTGCAACGCAAATATAGTCAGCCCCAACATCAGCGCCTGTTCAGAGTACCGACACCCACGTGATTCTTCAGCACTCGCGCGTGAATGTTCACCATCATCTGCAGTCTCATCTCATGCCTCCCTCACGCACCTCGAAAGCCCAAAATGTTGAGTTTGGTTTTAGAGCACAAAAAAAAAAATAATAGTACCAGCAATAATAACTTCTGGTCAGCACATTTGTTCTTCTATTCTACTAACCTACAAAAGCTCTACATTCAAAACACCGTCCACTCGGTGCTCAGGGCCATTCAAATGCACTGCACTGTCGTCTGAACCCACCACAAGTATGAGCAAAGCGTAGGGCTGGGCGATATAGAAAAATGTATTATCACCATAATTATGGGGAATTGTACACTATTGCTAAATTTCAATCGATATCGAAATATGATATGCTTAGGAATTCAAAATGCAATTCTTAACAGTCTAAATGATAATGGTATATGGAAATTAAAAGTATGGTATTCTCAGTGACGTTTCAAACCTCACATTTGATCATTTTAAAGGGCATATCTTCTCATAGTAATTAATTTAGCAAACTGGGTATCACAATAACTTGATATCGTCATTTCATGACGATACAATACCATTCAAAGAGAATAAACGCTGCTATTGAATTACTGCCCAGCCCTAGGAACACATACTACACTTCATCTGCTGTGCATCGTAATGCATTTTGGATGTTGACCTTTGACAGGATGGTAGACAAGTGCTCCTGCCAATGTTGAATTATTTCCATAAAACTATTTTTTCTTTTCCAGTTTTGGAGTTTCAAAGATCAACAGGGCTTCTGAGGGATACATATGGGAGTTGCAGAGACAGAAGTGACAGATACGCTTCAACAGGGTTGATCGGGACAGACTGGCGCAAACATCGCCCTCTTCAAGGTGGAATATTGAAACAGTCTTGAAGGTACTCCCTTCCTGCCGCTTACTGAGCCTGTTAGCTTATATGTCTGTCTGTCTGTCTGTCTGTTTGTCTGTAGTGCACCAATGTGTCAGCTTGGAACGGGAAGAGGTTTGTCTAATGGAGTCCTTTTGTTCCACATGCAGTTCAATACAACACCCTGGCCTTTGATGCATGGTCCATCTGCAACACCCACTCCCCCCATGATACAACCGAAAAAAACCAAAAAGTAAAAAACATGTGATCTTTTGCCACAATCAGTGGAGGTGGTTAATATTTCCAGTCAATCACTCAAGCACATTAACAGCATAATTTAGAATAAGGACATACAGTGAATGATACAATTCTAATGTAAAAGTTACTAAAAAGCCGATGCCTGCCTCTGTGCCAAATAGGGAATATGTACACTTTCGTAACCAAGGGACCAGTGTTTTCATACTGGGACCCTCAAACTACACATGGCGGCTTCTGAAAATCAGGGTTATGAGTCTGATCACGTTAATCCGTAAAGATGGCCTGTCTTTCATAGTAGCATACATGCGGGCAGTGGAACAAAGGGAGACACAGATAAGGATTATGACAACAAGACCGTCGGCTTGGATGATGAAGGAGTAGAGTGGGGGGAGAGAGGAAGGCAGGGGGGGGGGGGGGG
>OMNS01003525.1:3637-14124 GCA_900303225.1 Laemonema laureysi | reverse complement strand
TCTATATTCACAATTCCATGTTCTTGGTCTTCAAATATGAATGGAATGGTATAATTGTAGTCTCCACTAAATCGTTAGCATCTCGGTATGCTTGGTAAACTTGATATGGTTAATGCATTGGTTAGCGTGAACATTAATCTGGATGTGATGACATTGACCAAGTAAACATGGTTTTATCTTCCTCTTGCTTGACGTTACACAATGCTTGAGGCCGGCAATGATCAATCTTGTTTTTTTGCCCTCTAGGGTCGCTTCAGTGAAGCAGGGTGAAAGTTAAGACTGTCTGCTCCGCCTCCACCTCCACCTTCACCTCCACCTCCACCTCCACCGTGTTGGAGACAAACTGGACTGGTCCAGCCTGTTCCTCTGTGTGGGAATTCACCATGCCCTGCGAATGTCAGGGAAGAAATGCTTAGAATGTGCTGGCATGGCCCTCTCCACCGCCTTCACTTGGGCCTCACCTGCGCCTCACCTGTGCTACATACACTGTATATACAGGAAGGCCTTACCTTCTGTAGCATGGCTTCAGGCATGTATGCCTTATACAGTATAGTGCACATGCTTACAGTGTGAGGGACGTCTTCTTTAAGAGTTGCTACTATTGCGTGTGGAAAACGCTGATTCCTGTTTTTTGTGCCACATGAAGCTGCAAATGTTTTTCCTGTGATCTTGGTCCTGTAACCCTGTTGATACTCAAAACACTTTCTCAGCACAGACATTAGGATACAATCAGAAGGTATCAGTTTGTTCATTCCCTGTCCCCCTGTGGGAGCTGTTCCTACCAGGATGTACTGAGTCACCTGAGTTGTTTGACCAAATAGAAATATGATCTGGTAAATTGTGTTACGTCTGACTGAGGCTGTTGTAATGCAGGGACTCTACAAAGAGAGTTCTAACTGGGAACATTGTACATTGAAGCTTTCAGTTCAACGGTAAGCATAGAGACGACTAACATGACAACATGACAACAACTGTCCACCGACACCATCGTTGACATTCAGCTACTACTTGGCCTGAGGAACATCAGGAGGACAGACTGGTACTCTTGAAGCACACAGGGAATTTTCGGGGGTCACAAGCACATTGCTGTCACTCACTGCAATGGCATCCACAGCAGAAGGAGGAGCCTTAAGCAGGCCTAAGGTAACTTGGTGGCTGACGTAAACTAAATCACTTAAGACCAGTGAGAAGGTTTGAAGACCCACTAATGTGTCGCGGTGTGCTGTGTTGTGACGGTACAGATGCCTGTCACGTTGTTGATGGGGACAGCTAAATAAATAAATAAAAATAGTATTACTTAAGTGTAAATGTGATTATGATGGTTGACTCATACCAAGGTATTTTGGTTTATAGGCTTATAGCCTTTTAAATTCACCCATGTTCCCGTACTGTCTTTACTTATAGTTATCGATGAACCCACTGAAGACGCTGGTTCCTGTCAACGCCAGCCGAAACAAGGTGGTGGACAAGCAGATGGAGCTCCTGGTCTTCTGCTGGAAGTGACAACAACAACACCAACAACAAGTTGGGAGGGTCCACTTGCCGCCAATCAAACCACATACCATCTCCCCAACATGCCCAGAACCACAGCATTGGTCCGGTCACGTGTCCAACTCCCTGACCCCCTTCTACACCACGCTGAAGCCCACCTTCGGATAGCATTTCTCCTGGGAGACGGACCACAAGCGGCGCTCCATTGGCATCAAGTCCATCAGCAGGAGTGGTCATTAGCATTGCAAAATAAAACTATGCTCAGTCTCTCATGTTATTTCTGCTTAATAATTAAACTATTATTTTATAAAATAGTAACAAAAAAAGGGTATTCATCTTTGTTGCGAGTAAAATGGATGCTTTAAGCTTCTATCAGTCAATATTTTCACATATAACACCATTTACAAGGCATCACATATAATGGTGATTTCCCTCGAGATTACATCAATTTGGTTTAAATGAATTTCAATAGCATTGTTTGAAGCTGCATCAACAGCACCATTAGTTGATTTGCATACTATGAGCATCTTCTACTGTTACTGGCTCTCTATGGCTATCTCATAGCGCTCGGAGGCCTTTAAGAAGATTACACATCTCAAGCTTTCCCAGCGCACATCCAGCTGATCGGCTGACGCGCATACTTACTGTCCAAGTACATGTACAGTTATTTACCTCCACACTTCCCAGACAGGACACACAGTGGACATTTGTACATTTTGCGCGAAGGTTTTCTATTTTGGAATAGAACATAATATCGAACATGGGGAATACCGGTGGGACAACACTGGCGGACATGACCGCCTGCGAGAGTCACCAGTGGTACAGGAAATTCATGACAGAGTGCCCGTCTGGACTGCTCAGCTACTATGAATTCAAGAAGTTCTTTGGCCTGAAGAACCTGTCGGAATCGTCAGACGCCTACGCTCAGTCCATGTTTTCGACGTTTGACATGAACAATGTAAGCTCTTGGAATTTGTACTCTTTATTTCCTGACTTTTAATCAGTTGGAGTGTTTTGATACACGGCATTAATGGGTTAGGTATACTGCTCAAGGATGCTTGGCTACAGGTAGACTGAGGACATTGAGGTTAGAACCCAGAACCTTTCAGCTGGGAGTTAAACACCCTAACCTCTCGATTGTCCTGCCAACTGTTTGTACTTTAAAATCCAAAGAAACTCAAAACTTTTGATAAATGTGTTAAAATGGGAAATATAGGAAAGTGTGATGTTTTATCTGGAATCCATGCAAAGATGGGAACCGGTGAATTTAAGTTTAACACCATGTTCCAAATTGCTATATCTATAATCTAATCCAATTATTCTGAGCATACCCACAGAGTTGTTTTGGAAGTCATTTTTTCACCATTGTAAGCCATGAGTTGTTTTGTGATCTATCTAGAGGGGACTTTAGCCAATTACAAGGGGTTTATCCCACTAACTCCTCTTAACCAACTAACCTAAAAGTGGAGAGAACAGAAGAAGACATGTGCATTCAGATTATGGAAATATACAGGGGGACACTCATTCAAACTGGCAACATGCTTTCACACAGACACTTTAGATAGGCTTTGCTTATAAAGAAAGAAAATATCTAGTCAGGATACATTTGATTTCATTCAGAGGTCTGGACTATATCAACACAGAAAAACTACATTAATAGATTCATTTTGTGTGTGTGTGCGTGTGCGTGCGTGCGTGCGCGCGCGTCTGGGTGGGTCTGTGTGCGTGTTTCAAGGATGGCTACATTGACTTCATGGAGTACGTAGCCGCTCTGAGCCTGGTGTTGAAGGGGGAGGTTCAGCAGAAGCTCCGATGGTACTTCAAACTGTATGATGTCGACGGCAGCGGGTGCATTGACCGCGATGAGCTGCTGCTTATCATTAAGGTAAGCATGGGCTTTGCCGCCATAATCGAGAAAGCCCCATGAGGGAGTGACTGACTGTGACACACGGGGATACCCGATGTAAATCCTGACTAATAAAAGGCATGTGAGGAGGGCGCATGGGATGGCCGGTGGGTCATGTAAGGTTTGCCTTGTACTTAGCTGACATCTAGTGGTGCAACGTGATACCATGACATGGTAAGCTACATAGGTTGCATGTTTTTGAATGAGACTTTTCTTTCGTCTCGTGTAGTCCATCCGCGCCATCAATAGAGCCCACAACGACATGTCTGCAGAGGACTTTACAAACATGGTGTTTGACAAGATTGACATCAACGGCGACGGTGAGGCTCCTGGACTCTCTGGATGTCCTCCCCCCCCACACACACACACACACACACTAAATAATCACAATACAGAAACAAGTTAACAGAACAATATAGTCTGCCATAGTCTATGTATTGCCATTGTACAATTGTAATAGAAGGATCGATCTTTTTAAAACTTGTTTACCATCTATATCGTCTCTATTCAATTGTAAACGAATATGGCACTCATTCACTTTTGTAAACACTGGTCAAACTGTAAAAACTGACTAGATCTCTACAGACACATCTTCTACAGGCACATCAAGTCCAAATCCTAAAATACGGCATGTCTTCTGTGTGTTCATGTGTAGGCCTACGTGTAGGTTTCGGTGTGCATACTAACACTCCATATCCATGTTTCCAGGTGAGCTATCCTACGAGGAGTTCATGGAAGGGATTCAGAACGACGAGATGCTGCTGAGGACTCTAACAGAGAGTTTAGACCTCACACACATAGTCCAGAGGCTCCAGGGGGAGATACAGAATAATAGCTAGTTGTACAGCGTCATGGACTCCAAATACACATATATACACACATACATATAAAAGTGCCAATATGAGAAATATGCAGGAATGTATCGAGGACAAGTACAGAGTGAAGGGCGTGATCAGCACGGGGGTAATGTGGAGCAATATGTACTGAAGCTACGGTCACGTTTTAATTGTTTTGAGTTGACCATGGATGACGTTGGATCTATCCTTCCACTTTCACTTTCATCATTCTTGTCCAAGCAGTAACATAAACATACGTGTGCCTCGTGCGAGAATAGTCCGACCATCGAGGACGTAATAAACTACGAAACTTTACTGTAGCGAATGATTGACACGTGTCTCTGGTATTGCATAAACAGAAGAACAATTATGTCTAGACTGTATCTACACTAAAGATTCAATGGGGTTTTGTTATGCATAATGTGTTGTTTAAAATAAGATGACAATTGCATCATGATGCTGTTTTCGAGTACATATACAGGAGGAAAGTACAAATACGTTTGGCTAACGTGGCATGTCCAGACTTGATGCACTCGGGGTTTCATGACGACATCATCATGTGATCGGGTTATTATTATCCTCTCAACCGAGAGACCGTGATTCAGAAACTACATACCGTACTGTTTATTTAAATAATGCAATGAGTGGGTCTATAGTTTAAGACATTTTTGAGCAAATTGCTAAGAAATTGCCTGTGTAAGCCTACGTGTAAGTGCCGTCAAATATGCATTGAATGTACAGGTCAATGTACATTTGAGCTATATATATAGCTCAAATGTGTGTATATATTGATATGTATGATATATTTGATCTATTATATTGCCTGATTATTAAACCTGCGCTGTGTAACCTTTTTAAATGCAGCCATCACGTTTGTTTATTTGAAATGACGAAACTTCACCACATTACATTAGGGACTGAGAAGAAGTGACCTGAAGCCCCTTTATCTTTTAAAGTAGGTATAGGTAGAGAGCAGTTTGAAACTGGATGGCTTTTTATTATATTCATTATAGGCTACATACAGTAGAAAGGTTACAAAGAGCAGGTTTAAGTTCTGCAATAAGCCGTTCAGTTCAGTTACACACACACACAAAACAAATAGGAAAACAATGTTTTGTTATGGTTGAACCATAAACACATTGTGTTATGGGTTCATGGTGTATTTGATTGTAATAATGTTATCGTTATGCCCCTGAATGAGAAATATAATATAATATTCTGTATTCCAAATCATATTTGGTTATAAACACAGATTAACTAAGTGTTAAAAACAAAAGTCTACATTACAATATTAGTCTATTTTATTATACAAATATTAAGTTTCCTTTTTGGAAACTCTTTCATTCATCAATAAAATAAATAAGCAGTGGTGGAAGAAGTACTCAGAGCTTTCACTTAAGTAAAAGTAATACCACACTGTAGAAATACTCTGCTACAAGTAAAAGCCCTGCATTGAAAGTAGAAGTAAAAAGTATTAGCATCAAAATATTCTTAAAGTACCAAAGTAAAAGTACTCATTATGCAGAATGGCCCATTTCAGAATAATATATTGGAATATATTATTAGATTTACTGATGCATTAATGTGTTCATCGATCTATTTATATATATTTTATATGTTACTTTACATAGTGCTGGGTAGCTTGAGAATTTCCTCCTGGGGACAAATAAAGCCTTATTGATATAATAATATAATTGATTCATTGATTATATGTTGTATTGTTAATCTGAATCTGCAAAGTAATTAAAGTTTTCAGATAAATGTAGTGGAGTAAAAAGTACAATATTTGCCTCTGATGTAGTGGAGTAGACGTATAAGGTAGTAGGTACCTCAGAAAGTACCTCATTTGTACCTAAGTACAGTACTTGAGTAAATGTTCTTAGCCTATTTACTTTCCACCACTGTAAATAACGACATTTTACATCTGAATGAAGCAATTGGGTATCACACTTTTATAAAGCTTTGGCTGGGGGCAATTTGAGCTAGGATCACTGCACAATTAACATGACAGTATAACGTTTATGACCCATATTGTTTCGAAACTAGCAGGATATCCCCGGAAAATTAGCCGGCAGATGAGCACACAGTGGACAGACAACTGACGCACACGACATCAGCCAGCAGTTTCAGGGCGTGTCTTATTATGCGTCTATATTCCTATTGATACAACGAGGATCATTATCCAATGCTCACAGGCCCAATGTAGTAATAGGCCATTGTTTTTAGACATCGCTTATCTGTATATCAGTCGGAAAAATATGCATATTTCGACATCATGTTAAAAATACGAGAAAACTAGACTATGGTATGCCTATGTTTGGCTTTAGTGGAATTTAGTTTTGGGATGTAAATTGTCTTGCAAAGACAAAAAGAATAGAATACGTTCCATCACAGCCTATACTTCGCCTGGTTCGAAAAAGGTGAGAAGAGAGTGTGCGACGTCACATGCCTACCTGAGTTTCGGTAAGAGAGAGGGCGGGGCAAACGATCAGAAAAACAGAACTTCCAAGGTGTCAGATTTTCCTTAAAGTCGTTATTAACAACTGACCTCGTTTATTTGATCCTTTCCTATCTTCTTGGAGACAGAAGTCCAACTATATGCTCTATCGATATTGGACGCGAACCATCGGATTCCAGCTGCTTATTTGGCATTAAAGGAACCCTTCGACTTCCTGCTTCCCAACAGGTAGGCCTATGTGTCTCTATCGACTGTGACAGAACTTTGAGTTACACTGGTTGTTTTTAACACGTAGTCCTAAGTCAATTTCGGTTTTAAATTGTTCATGTGTGAGGATCGCTTGGAATCGCCGTAATTCCAGTCTACTATCTGGCCGGAAGACAATTTTCTAAAACACCTATGTCACCGCACTGACACACACACACACACACACACACACACACACAGCTGTAGCCAATGCGTGGACTATTGGCAAACATTCCAACAGACGGTCTTTGTTTTGGTTTACCTCCAGTTAGTTTAGCTCTGCTGTATGGCCGATGTTTCGGCAGGCTTGTTTAAAAAAACATATATATATATTGGAAGAGAATGAGGGAGACTTGAAGCTTAAAAGTAAACACATTAATGCGTGGACATAGGAAAGACCAAACTTTGACGTAATAGGCCTTGCTGTTTTTCTCAGTGGCGGTGGCAGAATGTCGGTCACTCCGCGACGTGTCCGCCTCAAGCCGTGGCTGGTGGCTCAGGTGGACACTGGTCGCTATCCGGGGCTAGTGTGGGTCGACCGGGACGCCATGCGCTTCAGGATCCCTTGGAAACATGCAACAAGACACACGCCTCAGCATGAAGAAGAGAACACCATTTTCAAGGTGAAGATAAATCTTCTGATCTCGTCCTTATTGCGTCTATTCGTAATGGCCTACAACATCGCTGACTTAACCTGTGACCAGGCATTAAAAACGTTGTTATATTTAATAAAAAACGAATTAAAAGATTGGAATTCAAGAATAGATTAGACGGGATTGTTGTGTGTAGGCCTTATTCTTTCTATGTTGTGCTTTCTAGTGAAAATCTAAAAAATATAAAAAAAGAGGGGAAAAGTACATTGAGGTCCCCTTGCAACAGCTACAAAAAAAGAATCAACGCGACAAAACGGGACATTGTTGAGTTATATTTAACTTGCCATCTACCCTGCAGGCATGGGCAGTGGAGACAGGGAAATTCCAGGAAGGAGTCGATGAACCGGATCCTGCTAAGTGGAAAGCTCAGCTTCGATGCGCCCTCAACAAAAGCCGGGAATTCAAGCTCATCTACGATGGCACCAAAGAGGTCCCCATGAACCCCCTGAAGATATACGACGTGTGTGACATCCCTCCGCCCCTTAGCAACGCAGGTAAATGACCACCAGTTGACTTTTAGTGAACAATTTCACAGAGAACACCTGTTTTTGTTGTGTTATCCTCAAAGTGTCACTATTTATTTATTGCCCTATTTTTGACGCCATCCATAGGGTCATCAGATGCTGGTTCTTGGACTCCGTACGAGGAAGAGGGCGGTGACGACGATGTGCCAGACACCCCAGAGTCTCTCCCTCCGTACCCTTCCAACGGTCAGCCATTTGACTTCATTCACCACCACTTCGTTCCCACCAGTTCTTCCCCTTGTAGTCCCGGTACACAGGAGCAAAAACCACCCATGTCTGATTCACGTTTTGTCTGTCGTGATATTGATTGTTTTGTGGCTTCCGTCTCCAGGCACCAGTCCCTCTCCTCTCATCATGTGGTCTCCGTCCGGCTCCGACTCCTCCAACCAGCCCCAGAGCTGCCCTCCTTCGGTGGAAAGCTGGATGCCCAAGGAGGAGCCTTCCCAGGTGTGGCCCAAAGAAGAGCCCGTGGATGTTGAGATGGAGCCCACGCCCCAGGTGACCCCCACACCTCTTCCCAACCCCATCATGCAACCGCCTTCCATGCCCGACATCATGTTCGCCTCCCCAGAGATGTGGATCAGCTCGCTGCCAAGTGAGTGCATCTTCCTCTCCTCTCCTGCAGTCAAGCAAACCTCAGCACACTGGATGAATGGGAATTCTGGGACGGCCGTCCACGGCGTTGGGAGAGAGTGTGTGTGGACTGTTTTTCAGCTGTGCCTGTTTTCACTTGTTTCCTCTTTATGTTTGTCCATTTGTTTGTGTCAACACTCAGTGACGGACCTGGAGGTGCAGTTCCAGTACCGCGGGAAGGAGGTGTGTCCCACGTTGATGGTCAGCAACCCCCAAGGCTGCCGACTGTTCTACGGGGACCTGGGCCCCATGGTCAACCAGGAGGAGCTGTTTGGCCCTGTTAGTCTGGAGCAGCTGCGCTTCCCCACCACGGAGCACATCACCAACGACAAGCAGAGGATCTTCACCAACCGCCTGCTGGACGTCATGGACCGAGGGCTGATCCTGGAGGTCAACGGCCACGACATCTATGCCGTCCGTCTCTGCCAGTGCAAGGTGTACTGGTCGGGCCCCTGCGCCCCCAACCCCACCGCCCCCAACCTCATAGAGCGCCAGCGGAAGGTGAAGCTGTTCTGCCTGGAGTCCTTTCTCAGTGGTGAGTTAAAACACAATAAAAAATGTACTCTTACTTAACATATCTACATGTAAGTACTAGTAGTAGCAGCGGCAGCTGCAGCCAGTTTCTATGCATTCGTAATGGGATGTACGAATGTTCTCAAACGTCTAAGTCTTGCAGCGTATTTTGTGTTGTGTGATGTGAAGGCGTAATAGCACACCAGCGCGGCCAGACGTCCAGCCCCCCACAGTTTGACATCAACCTGTGTTTCGGAGAGGAATGGCCCGACGGCAGGCCCAGAGAGCGGAAGCTCATCATGGTTCAGGTGAGAGCACTTCACACGGATGCAACTCTGCTGCTTGTAGTTCCACGGTGCGCTGCAGTCAGAACCTATGTCACACCAGACCCTGATTTGCGTAGGCCCAGATGAATCGGGAGTAGTGTCCGAGATGCAACGGATGGCTGACATGCCACATGTAAATACCTGTATGTAAATAGCTGTGTGCAGCTCTCCTGCAGTGTTGCTGTTCGAAAACAAAAAGAAGGGCAGGATTGTGGAGTGGTTAGAGTACCTATACCTGTAGGCACCCCTACCTGCTCCTTACTGACGCTTTGGAAAATAAATGAATACAACAGTTGGCCAATTTCCGCTTTGTATTGGGATGGCAGTCTACCAGCTGTTGCCCAGTGTTGTAGTTTATCAACATGGGCGGTTACTTCCTTTTTTTGTATTAATTCTGGAATGGAGTTGACTTCCGTGGCTGCTTTTGATGATGGTGCAAGTATCGAAATGGTCATGTGACAAATGCGCTCACATTAGACGGTCAGTGTGGTCCTTGACCATGACCTCCTCCAAATGTGTTAATTTGTGATTGGGTCTTACCACATCTTGGGTGCATCAACACCTGTTGTTTTCACCCACAATGAATTCCAATGCCAAGCGAACCTCCTCCAACTCTCTCTTTTTCTCTCGTCCTCTCTTCCTCTCTGTCTTCAGATCATCCCGGTGGTGGCCCGCATGATCAGCGAGATGTTCTCTGGAGACAGCACGAGGTCGTTCGACAGTGGCAGCGTCCGCTTGCAGATCTCCATCCCTGACATCAAGGACAACATAGTGAGCCACCTCAAGCAGCTCTACTGCCTGCTCCAGAACCACCAGGGCCAGGAGAGCTGGCCCATGCAACCCGGCCAGGGCCTCCACATCACTCCGGCTCTGCAGGCTCAGTAAACCAAGGCTTCCCCCC
>OMNS01003474.1:3873-41954 GCA_900303225.1 Laemonema laureysi | reverse complement strand
TTTAGACCCCAACTGTCACCTGTGATTTGGATCTAAGGAGTCAAAGGTATATGTTCCTGTATATTTGTTTTGTGTGTATTTGCTTTGTGTGTGTGTGTGTGTGTGTGCGTGTGCGTGTATGGGTGTGTGTGCATGGCCAGAAGCTGCTCATTTCTACCTTATGCCGTTAGAGCAGATTGAGTTGACTCTACACTTGACTCCTCTTCAGATAAAAACACAACGTAGAGTCAGCTATAATACGATAACAATATACCAGGGACTACTGCAGTGACAGAACAAAACTTTTTTTTTTTTTTTAATCCCCAGTAAAGTAATATTTATCGAGCCAGTGTGGAATGATATCACCCTTTAATACACTGGCCCGTATGGAGGTGAATTGGGCCTTCTCTGTGATAAATGTCAAACATGATCTCTACTTCTGCTCTGTGTTTCGTCCTCACAGCCGGAGCAGAAATATAAACTTAATCAGGAGGTGATGACAAGCCCTTTTGGTTCCTAACAGCCCATAGCACCCTGCCTAACACGACACGCCACTGCATACTGCTTCCACTGTACAATTCTAGCTCTAGCATTTCATGGTAGAAGGATTGGATGGAACGTTTTCTCTGGGAGAAAAAAAACTGCACAAAGAAAAAAACAAACATGGTCTTCACTCATGGCAAAAAACACTCACATAATCAGCAATACTCCACCCTCATCTCCATGGAGGCACTCCGACTTCATCAACAGACCACATATCAGGCCCTGGAGGAACTATAAGCTTAATGAATATGGGTGAAGAGGAAGTAGGGGTGTGTGGGTGTGTTGTGTCAGTGTGTGTAAATAGCACTGTGGTCTCTAATGTATCAGCACCAGATGTACACAGCTGGGTCTCGTCGTGATGCATCCATCTGTAGTCTGTAGTCGCCTGACCAGGGCTGCTTGGAGAAAGATCAGACATTCAGTGGGAACATGTAAAAATGGGTATTGTCTGTGGATTTTGCTGAGGAAATGGTTAATAACCGTCACTCCAATTCACATGTACTAGAAGCGTCTGCATTCGGCCAATTAGAAACATTAACCCAATTACTGCAATGAACAGATTTTGCCCCTTTGCTCATTTGGGCTGAATACTAAGGAAGCCTTTCATCGTGTTGTTGTCTGGGAGGGCCGTAATGTTGTGATTTATACCAGACGCTGAAGGCAGAAGCAGTGGAATGCATTAGGCTGAGAGCTTTCTGGCTCATACACAAAGTAGCCCTTATTAATGAACTGCTCCATCAGCCCCACATCGTCCTCAGTCCTTATTTGTCGAGTCATTGACAAGGGCAGATCGACCACTCGCGCTGTTGCTGCTGGGTTTATGGCCTGTGAAGTGAGTGCTCCTCGACTTTATCAACCTCGTCATCCAGACGCTGTTATTGTTTCCTATAGTCAGATCAAACAAGTGCACTCAAAAAATGATTGTGTGCCTCGTCCAACCATCGAGCGGTTGGTTCTTATGGACACACAAATAATTCAATATTGCGCCAGTCACTACCAAATGCACGCTTAGAGCATGTAATGAGATACATCCGAGTGACTTGGTAGAAACCTGACACACTGATAGTGATGTGAGAAAAAAAAGGCGTGACTGGAGATTTTCTATTGAGTCTCATGATCTCCCCCTAGTGGAGCAACCTACATAACGCAGCATAAACAAAGCTGCAACAGCATTGAGAACTGTTAGTCCGTTAGCACATAAATTGATTAAATAGCAGACAGACAAATAATTCCCACAAAATGGAATCTTAGTTTGATAATCAATTATGTGGGGATTATTCGTCTACCCATATACAAATACAACAATAAACGGGGGCATTGTAAAAACCTTTCCCAGTATTCCCTGGGTGAACTAATTATTTTTCTTGTTTGAATTCTCTGCACAAAAACGGTAGAACTACGAGTAAATTATGCATGGCCAAAACACTGGTGCTGAAGAGCATGTCTTACCCAATAGGGAAGAGCCAAAAATCAAGCTGGTTGCGAAATCTTAAAAAGGGGCCCCTGAAATTCTTTGCACGGCAGCGCTGTAATTTCATTTTGCACGCCTCGGCAAACACAAAATCATTCATGGATTCTTGATTCCGAAGGGGGAGGGGGGGATTGGATTTCCTTGCCTGTAGTGTGTCCTCAAATGGATCAAACAGGGCACGCAGGAACAGGTAAGAAGATGGACACAGACTGAGTGCAAAGTCGAGGGATGACTGGATTCGAAACAAAATGCATTAGCGAAGGGGTGGGGGTGCATTGAGAGGGGGTTACCGTTAGGGAGGAAGATGCTTGTGTGTTGTATAGAAGTGGAATTGACAGCAAACAGACAACGCTATGCCTAGGTGACATACATCTGGGATAGGAAAAGATGATGCCAATCTCCCTGACCATCTTGATGAAAACCATTTTGGTTTATTGTAAATTCATGATAAAAAAAATGTTTCTTTGGGGCAGGCACTCCATGCCATTTTGACATGACAAAAACAATGAACATTAAATAACAGGTGTTCGGAATCCATTTTCAAAGCTATCCACCAAAAAGTATGTACACCAAGATGACAACAATTGCACACTGTGGCAGAGGTGGTCCAATCTAAAAAATAAAGATATAAAAAAAACGTGTTCAGCACTAGGTAGGCGAAGTTCTCTTGAGATTGAGAATTTCACTTGAGACAACGCCCCGAGAACTTCCAGTGCAAACCATTCGTATAACAGTAGAAAGCACCTTCACTTCAATAACAAAGTGATTACACACTGCCCAATTATAAAATAGACTTCGTTTGGGGATGGTTTGTTTGACGTGACTGTACAACACTTAAATGAGACAATAGACTCCATTTTATGCATTTATTCATGTAGTTATTTCACTCTCTGATTCAAAGGCTCAAGGCTGGGTCAGCGATTTAATAGCCAAAAATACTCTAGAATTTATGGTTAATTTCTTTATCTCCTTCAGGTGTTTTCATTTTTTAATCTACCATCCTTCCTTAAAAATGCCACAAAACGTTTGAAAAGTGCATTTTCGTGAATATCTCCAAAACTTTTCAAGTTGTTCTTTTTTCCCCCCATAAAAATGTTCCCCATCTTCAAGGCTTGTGAGGTCACAAATATGCAACAAGAAACAACCAACATTTTTCCCCAAAGGTTTTATAACCATCCTGCTCTTGCTCTCTTTTTCCTCTCTCACACGCACACAGACACACAGACACACACACACACACATCCTTCTCTTTTTACACAGCCAGAGAAGAACAAAAAAAGATTAAACATAATAAACTCCCAAACCTTTTGTACAGAGAAATCAAACTAAATGGAGAAAATGTCTCTTATATTAGTCCATGTATTTTTTAATCCTCTCAATGCACTCTTGCATTTGCCATTAATCTGGAAAGGGAGACACTGTTGTGTCAACATGAGGCTCTGTGTGTAGTAGGCAATGTCAATCAGTCCATTTTGCTTGCTGGTTTTATCCGTCTTTATATGTATTAAAAACCAGTAAGTCTAGGCCATTCAACAAGTATTCCAGTAATGACACTGAATGGTGTGTATGTGTGCGTGCATTATGGGTCATCAGTATGAATGTGTCAAAGGGAGGCAAGTCTAACTTGTGTCTGTACGTGTGTCTGTACGTGTGTCTGTACGTGTGTCTGTACGTGTGTGTATGTATGTAATGTAATGTGTGCATGTGCGTGTTTAGAGTCTCAGTGTCTAGGCCAGTCCGAATCCCTCGGAGCATTCCTGAATGGCCAACAGCAGCATATGTCTCAGCTTTTCATAGCTCTCATAGGCTGGAAGGTCCAGCTGGTTAAAGCTGAGAAGAGAGAAAGACCGGAAGCATCAGCACACAGACCAACCACGTTCAGATCAACCACATGTGGGATACATTGACTGGGGAAGAGATGAACGCCTTACCAGGTATGAGCAGAAGGTAGGCGGTCAGTGGAGCGGTCGTCGCGGTGGATCTGGAACTTCTGGATGCCGTTCATGCCCTCCAGAGCAGCGAAGCCCTGCAGGGGAACCTTGGAGGTACCGGTAACAAACTGGAGGAACTTAGCCCGGTCCGCCTGGTCAAAGGAGCGCAAGGCTCTCCAGAACCACTGGATCTGAGAGCAGACATGTTTTACACACATTTGGTCATTCAGCGTGTTTCCACCATCCATGTGAGAGTGCTTCGATGGTACACGTGTGCGAGAACCCAGCCCACGAGGACCAGGACAGCGCAAGGTGTGGTGTGTGCTTACATATTCTTTGTATTTCTTTACATATTTGTGAATGGTGTGCTGAAATAGATTAATTTTTTTCTCTCCCTTTCATTTGCTCTTAATTTGCGTGGCTATTTTTTTCGTTTTCAGAATACACAGCAAACTTAAAGAACAAATTAATAATAACGAATGAAGCTGTCGAGAGCTCCATACTCTCCTTGCATGGCAACGCGTCTCAGACACAAGAACGAATTGTATGTAGTGTTAGGCCTATATATTGTCAATACAAACAGAACAGAACACACGGTTATATTTAATATTTGCGCTATCATGGCTAATCTCCTTGGCTTCTATCAAAGCTAGGTTTGGTCGTCGCCAATTCACATTTCATCTTTTTAATCTGGCGCGGATGGGGCTCGTCTTTTTTTTTTTTTTCTGATGTTCTGTCTAACTGACTAACTTCATTACATTGAAGTAAATGGAAATCTAAAGTATGGCATCAGACTAAAACTAGTTTTCTTTTTTCTCAGACGTTTCAAATCTCATATTTTGATCATTTTAAAAGGGATCATCTTCTCATCATAAAGTCGATTCTTCATTTCTTGACAATACAATACCATTCAAAGACGATAAATGATAATACTGAATTACTGCCCAGCACTACTTTGCAAAACCTACTCTCTTAATGTTATATCGCGCCAGACATCTTGAATGTACCTGAATTGAGCTGGACTGGTATTTGTGGTACTCTGTGTTCGCCTTGAGGTCGTCGATGTCAATCGTGGGCAGACCGGAGATGAGCAGCTCCAGCTCCTGCTCAGTGAAGATGGAGATCAGCCTCTTGGGGATGATCTCATAGAAGCCCTCTAGGAAGGCCGCCAGTTGTTTCCGAATGGCACCTTGTGAACAGATGGCAGGCAGTTACACACAATGTCCAAGACCCGTCTGTACTTCATGCAAATTACACTTCCTGGGTGATGGACGTGGATGAAGAGTCACATGATCACCTGTCATCTTCATCTGGCAGACCAAGTGCACGTATTCCTTCTTGTTCTCCTCTGTGACCAGGATGTTGGCTCCGTTGGGTTTCAGATCCCTCACTTCACACACGCCAAACTCCTGGACCTACACACGCACGCGCACACACACACACACACACGCACACACACACACCAGAAGAGGACATTGAGAAGCTTTCTCTCACGAGGAGTATTTACCATTACTCATTAGACCCCTGACTTTTCAGACTCCGATAAATGCCGAATTCTACCAAAAATGGTGGCTGCAAAACCAAACAAACAGCGGTTAACCGACCTCCGTGCTGAACGTCAGCTCGTAGCCCAGCGTGGAGACATCGTTCTCCAGCAGGTACACCAGGCCTTGGAAGAAGGGGTAGTCCTCGCTCTCCATGTCCGTGTACCTGAGGACCGCGGGTGTGTGGGTAAAACCAGGGAGGAAACGCAAGTCAGCCAAGCATCATCATTCTCATGCCTAGACTTATCCCCCCCACCGCAGCCATCAGTGTAATTGAAGCCGATAAATTAAAAGTAAAAAATAACGTCAAGCAATCGTACAACTCAGCAGAAGGCGCCGGCTGCATAAAAGCCCTTTTCAAAAGACGGCACCCGGCCAGTACCTGACACTCTTTCCCAGGATGTGCTTGTAGAAGCTGCGGGTGAAGTAGCACTCCAGTAGTCGGTTGTCATACACGGCCTTGGCGACCACGCGGCCCACAAACTTGAAGTAGCTCAGGTGGTTGGGGTTGCAGTGCGACGAGGGGTTGATGGTGTAGGTTACGCGGTCGCCGGGCGACGTGCGGAACAGGGCGTACATGGGGTTGAACATCTCCCGGGAGATGATCATGTACCACTCCCTGAGGAGGCCGCCCGCGTCTTGGCCCTCCTCGCCCTCAAACACAATGTACCTGGAGGAGGAGCAGAGAGGACAAGGGTTGGCGACGTGGGGCTTAAAACACGCCAAGAAAGGTGGTTAGGAAGAAGCCTTACAGCCTGTTCTTCATGTCTTCGGGGCTCTTGCGGTGGAGTTCCCGGTACGAGTCCTCAAACACGTGGTCTCTCCTCACGTGCACGGCCATGTCCTCCTTCCTCAGGCCCTCGTCCAGACGCTCCAGCTCTTGGCGGAAGTATCTGGCAGAAGAAAAGAGACGAGGGACGGTCATTAGCACTGCATCACCCCTGAAGACGGATTTAAGGATTTAAGAAATGGCAATAAAATAAAGTGGTGCCCTTACTTCCTCTTTACATCGAAATCAAGTATGCGGATGTAATCGACCAGCACTGCAAAGGGTCCATCAGCCAAGTGGGTGGTGGACTGACGCAGGATCTGGTTAAGCACTGTGCGGTGGGTTTCTAAAAACAACATGGAGGGCATATGGCAGTTAGTTGGTCATGTTAGTCAGTTAGTCATGACTGCAACCAATCCAAGTGATTAGTCCATCATGCGTTTTTTTGCAGGTTTTTGTGCACTTGCCAGCGAAGCGGAGGAACTTCTGGGTGTCGGGGGGCAGGTTGGAAGAAATGTGCATGGAGGAAGGCTCCCGGGAGAAGAAGGGGTCCAGGGAGGAGGGTGTAGCGGGGGTGAGGGGCGCTGGGGACAGCGGCGGGGGCTCATCCTTGATGTGGGACAGTTGGCTCTCCCGGGTGTCCCTGACCGGGGGCTTGCTCTCCCGCTCTGTGGCGTGGACCAGGAAGAATGCTTCCACCGCTGGCTGCAGAACTAGGGACAAGGAGACAAACATTATATAAAAGCACAAAGGACGAAACATACAGGCACCATAAGGGTTTTCATAAGTGAAAAGGCATTGGCTTCTAGGAGTTTGGTTTACCCAATACTGCATGCTGATCATGTGACTCCTCCAGCTCTTTCAGGCACTCCCCGAGCATATCCCACAGCTCGTCCAATAGGAGCTGCTCACTGAGCAGGGGCAGGTCGGGAAGCCTCTCTTCACTCTCTGATTGGCTGTTGCCTTCGTCATCTACAGTTTATTACAAAAGTAGCATTATTACAGATTGCAAGATTATTACACCGCCAACTAAATGCTCCATACTTAAACAACCAGGTTAAAACCAAAACATCCTGGTGGCACTAAACCATCAAACAGGCCTTAAGCTGTCTCAGCCCAATGCTGCTCTGATATAGATGAAGGTCATACCCAGGGGTACAGCGTCCTGCTCCAGAGGTGACGGCTGGTCTACATCCATGGGAGAGTCATCCCTCTGGGCTGCCTGGGCCTCAGACACTGACTGACCCTCAGACTACATGAAACACCCCAAAAGAAAAGGGAATAGGCAGAAAAAGGACAAAAATGTGAATTATACCCTTCAGTGTAATCTTGAAATCAAGCATTCCGTTACATTCCCAGGAATCAGGGGAGGCCCAAAGCAGGAAGCCATTAGCAAGCAAAAAAAATCTGATCATACAATCACCGAGCAGGCAATACATCCAAACTGCAAATCAGTTCAAAGTGTACACGCCGATGCACAATATGCATTAGTATTCAACGTTTATCCACATAGCGACACAAACTACAAAGCCTAGTTAGTTCGCTAGGCTTTAATCCAGGCCTGCTAACAATATGCAGTTTGTCAGCAGCACTCTGCCTGCTGGTCAGTGCGGCGCATGCTAACCGTGGGAGCGGCAACCGTGCCGGGAGGGGGGGCAGCGGCGGCGGGGGCATGGGGAGCAGCCACGGAGGTTCCCGTGACGGCGGAGGTAGCGACGGCGGAGGAGGAGGAGGCAGTGGGCGGGGGGGCCTGCTGGAGGCGGCGGGCCCGCTGACCCTCTCTCACCATCTGGATGATGGCGTCGGCCTCGGCCTCCAGCTGCCGCACGGCTGCCTGGATGCTGCTGGCCGAGCCCAGGCCGGTGGAGCCTGGAGGAGGGACACGAGGTGGGGATGAAGAGCTGCCTTCATCGCGGTATGGCTTCTCAGGCTAATTATGCATGAGAAACAAATAGCGTGTGTGTGTGTGTGTGTATGCGTGTGCGTGTGCGCGTCCTACCCAGCCGTCCTGTCTGCTTGGCCTTCTTGTTGGCACGGCGCGTGTCCTCACGCAGCTGGATGATGACCTGCAGCACTCGCAGGAAGAACTTCTGCGTGGAGGTCTTGGACGTCAGCGAGCTCATGCACGGCAGCTGCAGTTCGCGGCCGCCCAACGTGCGCTTCTGAGCCGCCACGATCACCACGCTCTCCGAGCCATCGAACCTGCGGCCCCGCCAGCACACGAGAGTGGGCAGCAAAGCGAATGCAGTCATTATACCGACACGGGCCAGTGAGCAAAACAAACTTGTACTGTGGTTGGTGAAATATAGATCCGGATTATATAATCAAACCTTTATAAAGTGTAAGTGAACCCCCTAATTCAGTTTGCATTCAAACAGATAAAAAATAATAATAATAATTGTATGAAATGTGCCACACACACACACACACACACATTGGCTTTTTACTATAAATGTCAAGCTTATAGAGAGAGGGAATCTTAACCCTCTCTGAACCGCTGCCCAGATGGAGCTCCACACATCCACACACACCTCACCGTCTGTGTCCCGTTGGGGTGACAAGGAAGTGCCTGAGAAGGCACTTCGACGCCACGCTAGGAACACAACTTGAGACTGGAGAACAACGTTCACGAAGTGGTTGGCGGAGACACCCGTTTTCTCTATATTGCGGTCTTATTATTTGTTATCGGGAGGCATCACCGGGCAGCAGCTGAGCGACCTTCAGCTCACCTGCTGGACATCTTGCCCTTGAGCCTGGCTGTCATGGAGGAGTCCTCAGGGGGGGCGTCGGGGGACTGGGCGTCGGCCCGGGCCCGTCGCTGCTGCTCCAGGTTGTACTCCCGCAGCTCGGCAAGTAACGTGCCTGGAGACAGAGGTTGGATGGAGACTTTGAGGACGTATGTGTGGTAAATGCCAAAGATGTTGGGGCCGCCCCCTCCCTAACATCTCTGGTTGGTTTGGTTGGTTGGGGGGGTTGTAACATTGTCTTAACGACAGGTGGCGTTGTGTGAAGTGACACTGACGTCCCAAATCCTGTTAGACGTTTTGTCTTCCAACCAACAACTGACCTGAAAATATGTCAACTGTCAAATCCAATTTCATCCGACTTCTTTCCAAATTACAATCTCCCGTTTCCCAATGCACAAAAGGCCGAATCATTTTGCTGGCCCAGTTGTCATGGACAAAACATAAGTGTCTAGCGGGGCATATTGCATGCAGGTGTGGAGCTGACCGATCTGTTTGCAGAGCGTGTAGCCGAGGTGTCTGGCTCCGCTGAGCAGCAGTCGGAGGACTGTGTCTCTGGTGGTGCCGTCTCCTCTAGACAGCTGCAGCAGGATGTTGGCAGCGTCCTCCAGACCCTCCTCAGAACATGAGTGAGAGGTCAACACCTGGAAACACACAGGAGGAGAAAGCATATCAGTCAACAATTCATAAACATTTAAAATAAAACAGTGCGACACTAAATAGTTTTCATGTAGGACTGGATGCAATTCATTGATTGTGCTTTTGTTTTTCCATACCTCCACTGAGAGTTGTAGTTGTTTCTCAGTAAGTCCAGTAGAGGCCATCTTAGAATCACTTTCATTACTGCAAACAGCAATCCTTTGCTTCCCTGTTCACAAAGAACATCAACATGTGTAATTTACCACTTAGTCAGGTATTACAAAACAGCCAGCAAGAGGCTAGCAAGGACTACCACGCATGTCTCCATTTTAACAATAGACCAGTGGTGCTCACCAGTTGAGATGGCAACAGTGGAGGTGGGTATAGAGGTTGCTGTAGAGGTCTGCGATGCGGCCAGTGAAGACGAGCCCTGCACCACAGCGCCGACAGCACCCACCACCCCTGCTGCGGCCACCTGGGCGGAGCCCCCCGTCACGGTGCTCAGGCCGGCTACCGGGGCCGCCGCCCCTGCGTCGCTGGCCGCTGCTCCGGCGTTGGTGGCCTGTGGGGTGGGGTGGCCGGCAGGCACCTCGGTGGCCTTGTTGTCGGGCAGAGCGATGGAGATGAGGGAGAGCAGGCGCAGCAGCTTCTCCGTGAGCAGCGAGCTGCGGCGGATCACCGGGTGAGAGAGCATGTTCATCAGCTGGCCCAGCGGCGACGCCTCCAGGCTGAACTGAGCACCCTCCGCCTCGGCCCCGCCCCCTAAAGGCACGGTCTTCATGGAGGCTTTGCCCTTGCGGCTCACATTCATGTTGTCCAGCTTGACTAGCAGGTCCCAGAAGTCGGTGGAGATGCCCAGGGACTGGGGCGTGATGACGCAGGAGCTCAGGGAGTTGGGGGTGTTGGGGGGGATGGAGGAGACATTGGAGACGGGGTTGTTGCCCGCTCTGGCACCCACGCCCACTCCGCCAAGCACACCGCCTCCCCCAGCTGAGCCCAAACACAGACGAGCATCCAGGTCTGAGGGAGACGTCGACAGGTCCTTGCAGCGCTGCTGGGTGAAGTGGCTGGGGAAGACCTGGAGACGAGGAGAGAAGGTCAGACCGGACCAGGGGCACATCAACCTTAATGACCAACATGCTGAGAGGCTCAGGTTCTCACCTTGGCCAGCTGGATGAGGGTATCCAGGACATGGCGACAGACCACGGGAGCTGCCTGCGGGTGGATGTGCACAGTGGAACCTCCACCTCCTGTGCACGTGACCCCTGCGGGCGGCCCAGACATCGCCCCTCCTCCTCCTCCCAGTGCCCCGGGCACCGCGCCCCCTGCCGAGTGGCGGTCGGCGTGCTTCCTCCCCGACGCCCGCTGGATCTGGAAAATATTTGTCCGGCAGCCCAGGGCCGCGTCCATGGAAACCGAGAGCCAGGACAGCTGGCTGGAGCTGCGGGACTCCACCCTGTTCAGTAGCTCCAGAGAGGAGGAGGACGAGGCAGACGACGAGGAGGAGGAAGAGGAGGATGAGAGGGAGGAAGAGGACGCAGCGGCAGCGGCGGTGGCGGACTTGCCGGCGTAGCCCCCCTGCGTGCTCCTCTTGCCGCGGGCGTCTTCCAGGCGCGTCGTCTCCACACACACCTCGCTCTCGCTGCTGCGCTGCAGGATGGACAGCAGGCTGCGGATGACCCAGCCGCGTGTCTGGGAGTGGTAGCACAGGTTACGCAGCACGCGATGTAGCCGGCTGGTGTTCAGCTTGGGCTCGTCCACGAACAGCAGCACCAGCAGACAGGACAAGGCCTCATGGTCCAGGAGGAGCCGACCGCGCAGACGTAGCAGGGAGTCCACGGTGGAGCTGGACGGTCTGTGGGGGAAACAAAAAACCCTCCTTCAGCATGTTCTGGACATTTCTGTATGATGCTACGGTTTTAGTACATAGTCCTCTGTCTGATCGTGGAAAGTTAAGAAAGTACAAGCCCAGAAGGCCCAGTAAAAACCTAGAGAATTCTACCTATTGAGTGCTCCCCTCACCTGTTGTGGTTGGTCCCTCCCATCTGGAAGGTCCCCCCGCGCTGCACGGCCAGACGAGTGTACTGCACGCCGCGGTTGCTGCCCAGGCGGCTGGTGAAGGCCGGGGAGCGCAGGATGGCCGACAGGGCCGAGGACGAGCTGTGGCCGAACAGACGCTCGTGCATCAGCTGCCTCTGGCGGGCCTCCTGCTCGCGGCGCAGCGCGGCCGCCTCCGCGGCGATGTCCGGGGGCATGACGGCCAGCACGCTGTCCTCCATGTCCTCCAGCACGCTGCGGCGGAGCTCCGTGGGCAGGGTCTGGATGAAGGTGACGGGGTCCAGGGGGGTGTCTCCCTGGGGAGGCTGCTGGGCCAGCTCCCGGCGCTGCTGCTCGGCCCGCTGCTGGGCAAGCACCTAGAGACGGTAGGCCGAACAAGTCAATCTCAAACCCATTCTGCCCAGTCAGTCAAGAGGAGAATATCATTAGGAATAAATATTAATGGTTATATATGGTGTTCAATATCAGTGCAATACCAGTACATCCCTAATGCAAAGAACCATGAACAGGTGCTATTTATAGAAGAGTCCAACAGCCCTGATAGAAGTCCCTATGGGCCACTTCATTCCTAACATAGCGCAGTGGAAGCATACGGTACTTATATCATATATACTTTTACTAGAGACGCTGACAAATGGTTTAATAGTTCTAAAAAGTACATGGCGTTTTGTTAGTAGGTCTAGTAGATGTTATCTAAACAAATGAGGCTCTGGAGATTTACTCAGCATATGTATTGCTTGGTTTGAAGTTTATGGATAAGAATCTTATGGCCGTTGGAAAGGGTTCTCTCACCTCCTCCTGGATGGCGGGAGGCAGGGCTGCCAGGAACTCTGGGCTGACCTCGGTGACCCCGGGGCCGCCCAGTACAGGGGTGGTGGAGGAAGGCAGGGTGGAGGCTACAGGGGGACGGGAAGGAGGCCTGATACCCAGCTGGTTCTGGAGCACCTCGCGGCGAATGTCCTCTGGAAGCGCAGCCAAAAACGAGGGATCGACCCCCTCTGGCAGATTGATGCCTGAGTGACAAAAACGAGCATTGAGTGAGAATTTAAGGAAATTAACAAAACTCATCAAAACAGCAAGAGGACACGTGAGGTGGTGAGGTTTTTATTTTTATTTATTTTTTACCTGCCAGTGGGTCCTCATCGTCGTTGCTGGTGGAGGGCAGGGGCTCCTCTTGGATGGCCTGAGATTGGCTGTCAGCGCTGTCACTCCGGGGCATCGTCTCCCCAGGTGACGAGACAGAAGTGGACCTGGACAGACAAAAAGGTACTAAATTAACCTTGAGCACAGTCAGTGTGGTTCAACTGATCTAAGAAAGAAGTGGGCTCAATAAATAATAAAACATCCCGCTAACCCCGTCTCTGCATCCGTCTGCCTGTCCGCCAGCCCGCTATCCGCACTGCCAGCGCTGCCTGCCAGCTCCTGGGAGAGCTGGGCGGTCTGGGCGGGGGTGGGAGCAGCTTCCTCCTGTGTGGCGGAGGCCGGGCTGCTGGTGTCCATGGGCGAGCCCTCCAGCTGTGACACGCCCGCCGCCGCGGGCTCAGAGCTCTCCGCAATATCTGGACTGAGGGAGGCTGAGAGGGGCAACAACACAGGGATTCATATCGACGACGGTAAAAGTGATGTCTACCCAGTATTGCTCAGGGGTCGGTTACCAGCCTGGTACTGATGTGTGACTCAACATTTGTACAGTCTGTATGAGAGGCATTTTTAAAGTTATTCTACCTTCCCTGCCTCCATCCACTGCTCCTCCTCCACCACCTCCTCCTCTCTCACCGATTGTGGGTGCCGGGGACATTTCCATTTGGGACGCCTCCGCTTCGCTGTTGAGCCTATCGACTGCCGACAAGGGCGGAAGGCCCGCCACAGCCAGGGCCGCCAGCGAGCTGGCGTGTGACTCGGCCAGCAGCAGGTCAGCGATTGGCTGATGGACCTGTTGGCTGATGGCAGTCTCCAGAGAGACTAGAGCTTGCTCATGCGGAGCAGGGGTGGTGGGAGTCACCTCTCCTGATGGGGGTGCCGTGAGGAAGCCCTCAGAGACCCTGGGCGGATCCAAGCATGACCCAGGACCGCCTTGGGCCTGCTCACCTTCTGGAACATCCACGCAAAAAGGCAAAGTTCAGAGTGCACATCTCACCGAGAGCACGCAAGTGTATTCAAATTGTTGTAATCACTTAGACTCTAACAGTATTATGTTGTTATTGCTGCACGCGTCCATGATGTCCAAGGCCCACACCGAGGAAGGCAGTAAGTTGTATAGTTATCTCCTGAACGGGGTGAACAATCGTGATCCCAACAACAACACAACTTACTACCTCACCGCAGCATAGCCACATTCAGGCTTCAACATACAATGTACAGAAGACATTACTGAACCACAGCTGTTCATTAATTAACACTGCTATATGTGAAAAGTTTCTAAAAAAACGTGCAGAGCACACATGGCAGTATAAACATCTGCTGAGCGGGGTGCACACACTGGAGCAGTGGAGCCTGTAGCGTTGCTGTCGCATCGCCGTGAGAAAGACAGTAGACTGTATAGTTATCTCCCAGATCTGGTGTGATCCTAAAACTATACAAACTACTACCTCATCTCACAGCAAGCTCTGGTCGGCTGCTTGGCACTTGTTGAAGATGGCGTCCAGACAAAGTTGTATGTACATGATCTGAGGCCAGAAGAGTCAAGTAAAGCTCAGTCTACCTGCAGTGTTCTCTGCACCATTGACTGCCCCCAATCCAGGACCCTGAGAAAGAAATAGAATGGTCAGCAAAAAAAATAAAACTACAACAAACTTAAACCTAATGCTAAACAAAAGTAAGGGTTCTCATATGATGAGCACACAGACCTCTCTCCATCTGCTGACCTGCAGGCTCTGCTCCCTGCTCTCCTCCGCCCCGGAGGCTCTCCTCTCGTTCTGCTTGGCCTCCTCCTCCTCAGCCAGCTGCCTCCTCCTCTTCTCCCTGCGCTCCTCCAGCTCCTCATCACGCAGGCTCTCCAGGTGCTGCAGGATGGGCACCTTCACCACTGGAAACGTCACACACACGTCATTAGGAGGACTGAAGTACATACAGGCTGGAGTATGTGGCATTCAATGCATGACAACAAACAACAGTCAAACCGGAGACACAGGATTCAGCGATTTAATAGGGTTAGACTGAAGCACCAGTCAATCCAAACATCAGAGCTCAAGATCAAATGTACGTTGAAAGGCCTTGAATATTGTCTTCTGTATTTGTAATGTCAGGTTAAATGTATGCATCTTTGTTTTTTGTGATGTTGCTGCTGTGATGCAAGAAAAATGTCAGACTAATAAAGTATCATCATATCGTAGCACAGCATGCTAAATGAGCTTACCTGCTACACAGTCGTGCATGCTCTCGGCATCCAGAACCTTGCACTCATCAGTCCATCTGGTCAAGGCAGTGGGGATACTGGAGAGAGTGCCTGGGACAAGCGATTACAGAGTTCAGTTAAGAGGGCTTGAGCCACAGAGGGATCTATAACAGTCATCTCATGAGGGATTCTCACCCGCTTGTCCTCCGGTGCTGCTCTGTTCGTGGAAGAAGTCATCGAGCAGCTCGTCGTCAGAGCGAGCGATGATGTGCACATCCTCGTTGCCCACCAAGAGGCGGGCGCGGCCGCGGGACTGCAGGGGCAGAGAGCTGGACAGCTGCAGGATGTCCGCTGCTGCGCTGGGACCCAGCAACCTGAGAGAAGGAGGAATGGCCCAATGAGAATTAATCACTTGAGAATTAATCAACACCTGCACACCGACCACAGACGCAGGTGTTACGAGCAAATGTATGCAACTACTACAGAGGTGGAAAGTGGAGGTTCAGAATATCTCAATCATTTCTAGTACGATGACATAACCCGCTAGATTTACCAATAAGCACAATCCAGGGGGACACCGGAAGGACCCAATCAAACGGCTAGACACACCCGAATTGAGCCAATATGCTGTTGGGATGTTTCAGTTCTCACCTCTGCAGGATGAGTGGCGGGTTGGGCTGGCGGTTGCCGGGGTAGTGGACGTGGATGGTGTGGCCGGCGTTGGCGGTGAGCTGGCGCAGCGTGCGCTGGCTGCGGCCCATGCCCTGCGCCAGCCGGCTGCTGGTGCCCGCCGCCCCCAGCGTGAGGGAGCCGTGGTCGGCGTGCCGCACCATCAGGGGGTGGGAGCTGGGGATGTTGCCGGGGGACGGTGGGACGTCGGCTGAGGAACACGGGAGAGAAAAGGTCGGCAGACATTAGGGCCACAACTCACACACGGCCCCGCGGCCATTTTGGAAACAAGGTCGGAAAAACGTAGGAGTCATTGAAATCGGTTGACAAATGAGAACATTATAGTGCTTTTTATCCAGAAAAGAAAATGCTCCCCTGTTTACTTGTATGCGTTTGCAGGCCAGTCTTGGCCTCTCCGATATGGTGTGACGTTGACATATCGCAGCAACGGGCCGAAGCAGTCAATGTGGTGTCTATGTATATATGCCTATGCTTTCATGCCCCGTTAATGATGTGAGAGATGAAATGTCGCTCACCGGTTGTGGAGAACATGTTGTCGAACTCGATGATCAGGTCGTCGTCCCGGTCAAACCTCTCGAAGCGGATGTGAGGCGCCGCGTTGATGTCTGGGAAATCCTCGTCCAACTCCATCTCCGAACCTTCATCATCGTCATCCTCATCTCCTTCCTCGTCATCCTGAGATCAAAGTGCAATAAAAATATGAGTCCATGCATTTTTACAACAGGCTTCTTTAACAGCTTTCCCATTCATCCTCCTGACCTGGTCCTCCTCCTCCTCCTCTTCCTCCTCCTCCTCTTCTTCATCCTGGCTGTCTTCATCATCGTTACTGCCACTAGAATCTTCCTCCTGTGTGTGCTCTTCATCCTCTGGTTCCAGGATGTTCATGGAGTCTGATATAAAATATACAAACAATCCATTGTCATTTATAGCATCGTAGTAGGTGTGTGTCAAACTGTTTTAAGGCACAACGTGTTGTCTCGCAGTGTGCTTGCTATGATGGTTACTTTCAAAAGGATCACACCATGTCATGATGAATTTGGACTAACCTTCCCGATTTGCCTGGAGAGTGGAAGTCTGGCTAATATTCGAAGGAGCCTCATCCATCAACACATCCTCCTGTGATTCGTCCTCACCACTGCGTCCTACTGAATGGTAACACAGAAAAGAAACCCTAGCGTTAGAATCAAGCTGTGCCATGAATTACATGTCAGGTTGTTAAACTCAATCACCGATGAGTGATGAGCACTCTTCCTCCTGAGCTGCTGCTGGTACAGTGCTTCAGTAAGAGGCATCATATCTTACCTATAATGGTGCTGTTGACTGTGCCAGCGTCCCGTTCCAGAAGCTCATCAATCAGGTCCACCAACTCATTCTCCACCTACACACAAAAACACAGGAGGACAGAAGGAAATGACACAACGGCACAAGCAAATGCACTGTCAGCGAGTAGCCACTGAGCAACTGCTGCCAACGTAGGTATTCTATACCAGGTAAAGGCAGGTGTGAGAACATTAAGCGTTTTTCACCTGCATAGCCTGAGTGCTGAGGACCTCTGGCTGACCAGCTATCACCACCGTGTCTGCCTCCGTCTCTCCGTCCATCAGGTCACTGTCTGCTCCCTGCACCCTGCTTCCCTCCACAGGCTCCGCCTCACCTGGCTCTCCTATGAACAGAAACCATGAATCAGCATCTAGCCATCAACACTCCATGCCTGCTTTACCTAGAGTGCCATTATGTAGAGCTGTGTGGGCACCTTGGTCCTGGGTGTTGCTGTTGCTGTCCCTGGCAGCGCCCACAGTGTCGTGTTCAGCCTTGTTCTTGCTGGAGCCTCCCTTGCCCCCGAACAGACTGCTGGGCTGGTTCACAATACGGGACAGGGTCTCCAGGGGCTTCAGGGCGGCATTCACAGTGTTGGCCATGTTGGGACTGAAGTGTGCGGAGGACGAATGGGACCAAAACAACACATTAAACAAATTGTTGATAGTTTCGAATTTGTATGGTAAAATGACCATGCCTTCACCAAACGTTGCACATCAGGTAAATGGCCCACCTCGACAGGTCCAGGCTGTGGGGCACGCGGGCCAAGTCGTTGACCAGGCCCTTCTTCAGGAAGAGGCGGATGATGTTGTTCATGCCATTGTGCTGCGTCTTGGCGGTGGCGGTGCTGTAGAAGCTGGAGGTGGAGGGGCAGGACTCCATGATGGTGCTGATGATGCACATCACCGCCTGGAGCCTGGGTAAGGAGAACCAGCGATTAAAAAAAAATAATATTCGGTGTAGATAACACCACATGGGCAGACGGACGGGGGCCATCGTTACCTGGCGTGCTTCTCTGCGCCTTCCGCCATAGCCAGTGCTCTGCTGAGGGCGGCCTTCACCTCGTTGACCAGAGCAACCTGTGCGTCGGTCCCGGTGCCAGCGGCCGCAAGACTGGCCAGGAAGAGGCGAGCCAGTGCCGGCGTGTCCTTGTCCTCAGAGTTCTGGGTGTGTGGCAGCAGGTGGTCCAACACGAAGGCAAGAACACTGCAGTCCTGACAGAGAGATACGGCGAAGGTCAGTGAAAGAGCAACAGAAGGGCATCAACAGACATAACAGGACTGGAAGAGGAAGGGATTCGTCATACTACCCACCTCCTTGATGAGCTCCGACTGTCCAGCCGTGTAGCTGTAGGAGGCGATGAGCGTGGCGATGCCCACGTAGGAGCGCACCAGCTCGGCCAGCAGTCTGAGGATGGTGGAGGTGGGCATCAGAGGCTTGCTGGCCTTGGCCTTAGCCGCTCTGCTTTCCTCTGTGCTGGCACCCTTCTCTCCCTCCTGCTCCTTCTTCTCCTCACGCAACTCCTCCGGTGTGGAGGCTAGGGGAGGAAGATGACAAAAGCCAGATGTTAACAATCAAAGCAAATGGCCTGACAAGGGGATTGAAAACAAATACGGACACTGCGGTGAAATACTATGAATCGTACCCTCTCCTTGGGGTGTGCCCGACTGTGAAGAGTCTGCCACAGGGGCGTCTGCAGCGAACACCTGAGGCTGGAAGGAGCAACACTCAGTTAGTCATTGAAACTGTTGTTGGACAAACACTCAACCCATAACATACCCACAAATATAACAGTATTATGGTCATAAAGACTTACATTGATGTGGAAGGCAGACTGCGAGTCAAAGTCACTGCCCTGTCTGGTGAGTCTGTACTGCTGGTACACGTCGTCCCCGACGTCCTGGAGAATCTGGGACAGGTCCTGGCCACCGGGTACCACTACCGCGCGCTCCTCTGGACGCTCCGCTGGAACCATGGAACCCAAAACACACAATTAGGATCTAAATGGGACTACTGAACGTGGACGAGAAGCCGTGAGAAGACATCTTCAGTCTTACGTTCTTCGGGTGCGTGGTACGCAGCCAGAGCGTTGAGCATGTCGCAGATGACTTCCCGGATGGTTTCTGGGATGGTGGGCAGCGGGGACAGTTTGAGGGGGGTGGTCTTCACCAGCTGTACAGCATTGGGCCCTTTGATGCGCAGGTTCTCAAACTCATCATCTGATGCTGAAAGGAAAAAATATATATATTGTTTCATTAACGTCTTCATCATGAGGAATCTTTGTCAGGTTTTTGCCGAAAATAACATACCCAAAGTGAATAGAGTACATCTCCACAACTACAAGGGCTATAATATGCAGTCTTGGTGCCAAAAGAAAGATAACGCATGTGAGATTTGTCATGCAAGTGAAATAATCAATGTGGACGCTACTGGGTCAGCGTGAATAAAGCTAGAACACAGCATAAATAGAAGATTTAATTTCCACCTGAAATTAATTTCATGTTTCAGAGTGAACAACACCTAGTGTATGATCAGTTGGTATCCCTGTAGCACAACATCTGTTGAGTACCTGGGTCAAGACTTGATGCCAATAAAGTGAAGAAGAGCAAAGATGGAGGTCTTGGTAGAGGTAGGTTAGGCAGTTTCCAAATAAAAAAAAACCTAATGCAAACCCAAGGCCCAACCGATATGACTTTTTGCCACTGATGCGTATGAATTTAGGATGCAAAATATTTCGATAGCCGATACCATCTGCCGATATATACATGTTTCAGGGAGGGGAGGGGCCATGCGCCCGAACACGCGGCACACACAGACTCTTCATTATAGATCCACGGATCTTCGCCCGACTTACATTTAATCTTAGAATGGGCTTTGTTGGACCCCAACAGTCCCTAGATGTAGGCTAAGTGGGAAAAATGGCACCAGAATCACAATTATCTACCATCATAAAGTGATCTCAGCTCGTTCAAGTGCAAAATATATCAACCACATCGGGTAATAGACTCCAGTTACAATGTTGATGGTGGTAAAAACTATGTTTTCTGATTGAAGGCAATTGACCTATTTCCTGTGAAACCCTCTCTTAGCTACTATCCATGATCGTAAACACTGTGTCAGGTTTCAAAATGGTGCCCAGACACTGCGATCAAACACAACTTTGATGACAAAAACAACAAAGGTAAGACATCATTTGTGGTTTAACGAGAAAAGGTTTGTTCTTGATGGTTTTTGGCCTCTAGTTCGACGAGTTTTGGTCAGAGTGATATGGTTTGGACTGTTGGGAGTCCCAGCTTTCACATAACATGTGAAAAAAATCTTTCTCGTCTCACAGTTACGAAATGCATAACTCTTGTTGTTACATGCTCATGTTTATTATTTGACTTGGGGTTGGAATTTTTTGAATGTTTCATTTAGCCAACACTGGTTATGATAGACTAAAAGTTGAGAATCGAATAGTTCTAGGGGTGTCACATGTTTAAATGTACCGGTTCTCTCGGGGTTAAGAAGGAAGAACGTGAAAAACCACAAATCTAAAAAGACACCAAAACCTAAACCCAAAGCCTCAAGATCTAGCACCTATGTGAAATAATACTATTGTAAAGATTGGTAGTTACCGGTGCCAGCGCCTCGCGGTGCAGGCAGGGCGATGCGGATGCAGCTGTTGGCCGTCTCTGCGAAGCACTCAGGGTTGCGGCAAGAGGCGGGGCCCAGGACACGCAGGATGTAGTTGATCTCCCTGGAGCCCAGACTGCCCGACACCACACCAGAGGTGGTGCTGCCCGCTCCACTGGTGACTGCCGATCGCACCACCTACACAAGGTTGAAATCATCGTCAGCTTCATCAGCAAGCTCAATCTATTGTGCTTGGTTTGTCATATTGACACCCTTATTTAGAGAAAGGGTGAAGCTTCATGTCAAATAAAACGCCAACCTTCTCCATGGTGTGCCTCAACGTGGCCGGGTCCTCGATAATGTGCCTGAACAGCAGGGTGACAAGAGGGGTGAAGCCGTTGAAGCCGGAGCCCTGGGTGAGCCCCAGGATCATGCGCGTGCTCTTCAGCTCGGCGAACATCATGGCATAGTGGTGCGTGCGCGTCAGGCGCAGACAGAGGCGCAGCGTGGCGTGGAGGGTGTCGGGATCCACGGGCACACTGATCATGCTCACGCAGGCGCGGATGAGCACGGTGGTCATGTCCTCGGACAGGCCCTGCACGGCGATGTCCGCGCCCTGTGAGGGCTCCGGGTCCGGCGGTGGGGCAGAGGGTCCTGACGAGGCAACGTCCTTCGGCTGACTGGGGTCCTCTTTAGGGGCGGCCATCTCCACGGCAGCCCCGGGTTCTGCTAGGATGCACATTGTACAAATTATGTTATACAGGAAAGTATGTTGGCGACTTACAGGATGTCACTCACATACGACGGCCGTGTTCCATTCGTTAACCAAGGCTCCCGCTTACCTTGGTCTGTCTGAGTTTCCTCTGGCTTGTTCTTCTCTCCCTCCTCCCTCTCGGAGTCCGCCATGTTGCCCGTCTTGGGGGGTTTGGGCAACCGAGGAACTCTCTGGACTGTCAGCATCACTGGCCTCCTGTTGCCAGTCTCTTCGTTGACCTGTCAGTGGTGAGAAAGGTATTCCATCAGAGGAGACTCCGATAATCATCATCAGCCAAATACTACTGGTTGTACTTCTGGATGAAAGGTGGTATCCATGGTTACGCTTGATACCTGCACTAGTGTCGTCGGGTTGTTGAAGTTGTACAGTCTGTTCCAATGCAACTACAAAAAAAAACCCATCTCTGCAGCACAATACATGGACGCCTTTGACATAACGTCAAAACTGTTATTTCTTCACATTCTGTTGATAATTGTAGTTCATTTTTGAATGCTTGAAACTAATAATCTTACACGTTGGCCCTTTAATAAAGAAGGGTTTAAATAAAAGAGTAATTTAATTAACATGAATAGAACAGGTATCCTTTGTCCTTTTCTGGCCATCCGTCATCCAAATAGCGCCGGTGTCTCTCTGGGTGAATAGTGCGCGCCCTGCCACACTATTTCATCAAAACTGAGCACACTGTTCAAACCACCTTATTTGTACTGATACATTGAAGCTCTGCCGCAACAGAGTCGGACTCTGACCGGTCCGGAAGCCACTGACGTCCATGCAGCAATCCTACGTGATATTGTAGTTTCGCTTTTTGTGTTATTAAAATAACACATTATATATAAATAACACACAAACAACCGCTTCAGAAATGAAAAGGAAAATCCGATCAGTTGATACAGGGAAAGATATGCACTGTGAATTTCCTCTTTTTGGTTTTAGAAACTATTCGCATATTTGTTCAGAAAACCTAACAATTATTCAAAGCTTCAAATTATGCATTGGGGCCAATAAGCCCTAAATGCAGGAACATTCTCCTCTATTTGCGGGACAGAGGGTTAAATATCAGGACTGTCCCGCCCAAATCGGGACCCTTGGCCACCCTAAAAAAGGTAGAAGCCCCTCCCGACCAGCTTAATAAAGACTTCTTCTTCTCAAGCCATAGGCCTAATGACATCTAATCGGTTTCAGCACATAGGCCCTTCAACCTGAATCAACCTGAAACTACGGCATTACCGGTGAGAAGGTTGTGTGTTGCTGTGTTAACACTGACCTGCACCATGGTGTTGAACTGCACGGTGTAGCGCCTCCGCCCGGCGGTGAAGCGGACGCTGCTCTCCCCGGCCTTCCAGGCAGAGTCTATGGTGCTGTTGTTGGACGCGCTGTAGCTGCACCAGCGGCCGGAGCGGTCGTCGAACCACCGCCAGTTGTTGCCGTTGGGCTGCAGATACTGGAAATAATGGAGCAGAAAACAAAAGATTGCAAATCCATTTTTCAGAGGCACACAGAATGCCAGGAGGAGGAGGTGTTTGTGCCGTCTCTGAGCTTGTGGATCGTTACCTTGTTCATCTGTGCTCTGCGCTTTGACGAAACTGCCATCTTCTCATAGAAGTCAATAAGCAGAAGAACAGGAGTAATCCATCTGTAAAGAAAATAGGATAAGGATCACTCTCCACAATACACACTGTGTGCCATGGCATTTACACCACAGTGACGGTGATCCCTGAGGCACCGGTTTTTCTGGTCCCCAGGTGGGTGAAGGACTCACTTTGGGGTCTGGATGTCCTTCTGCTCCTTGGCAGCCTGCAAACAGGGTTGCACCACCTCAAGCAACTTGATCAGCAAGTCAAGAATGCCACTTCGCTCCACCACTCTGGTGCACAACAGCTTCAGCTCCTGCCAGGGAGAAGGGCAGAGCAGATGCACAAGTCAGATATCACTTCTTTTTAAAGCACAGACAACTACTGTATCTTCTACTACTGTAGAAGAGCCCATATCCAAAACAGCCCAAAATGATCTGCAGCAGCTTAGTAAAGACATATTGCACAGGGCTTTTTCAATAGGCTCAACTATAAACGCAGGCCTGCAAGGAAGGAACTAATTAAGTATTTTCTCAGATTAATCACCTCAAAGAGAAGCGTAAGCAGCAGAATGCGGGTGGCGAGTTTGGAGGCCTGCGGCAGCGTGGCCATCTGTCTGGTCCACTCGGCAACCGTCTTGGTGTCGCTGGTCGTCAGGGGCTCCGCTGCTTTGATCAGCACACGTGCCGCATCCCACACCTGCACGCAAAAATAAATGCAATCGCACAGAATAAGATCAACATGAGCAGAAAGAAAGAAGGACGTCATCGCCAAAATAAACGTAAAAGATTTTACCAAATTAAAAAATAAGAATCAGTTGAGGAGGTTTGAGGCAGATCAGCCCACTCACCTGGTGGACCACCTGGCCCAGGATGAGGTCTCTGTACTCCGGGCCGCTCCTCTTGATGGCCGTCATCAGCAGGTCACAGAGGCGGTAGACTGTGTCTGGCAGCTCGTCCAACAGATGGAAGCACCCGGGCAGCATGGAGTCTGTGAAGGCATGCAGCTCCTGTGGGTCCAGGGGCTCCGCCTCCATGAAGCGCTCCAGACAGCGCGCCTCCTCCTCCTCCGCCCGCTCCCTGGCTCGCCTGTCATCCTCCTCACGCCGCCTCGCCGCCTCCTGAGGAGGGAGGAACGGGGTGAAGGGTGGAAGATTCAAGTCAAATATAATGTCTGCAGCAGCTGCAGCCGAAAGTGACCCGTCATTTATTCATGAGGTTTTGGTTAGCAGCGGGTGGTTTGAGAAGAGGGGGGTGCTGGGGGTAAGAGTGTGCGGTCGAGTGCGTCAGTGCGGGCGTTTCTTTACATAATGCGAGTAGCGAGGATGGCGCACCTCGGGAGAGTCAGAGCGCTGCTCCATGCTAACCTCTTGTCCTAGTGACATGGCAATGGCCCTCATCATCTGGTCCTCTTCAGACATAGTCAGGTCCTAGGGAACCAGAGAAGAGCAACACTCACTACGTCTGGCCTGTGTGTATATTATTTGTATGGGGAGGAAGGGAGAAAATAGAGACCTGTGTGTGTGTGTTGTGTGTGTGTGTGTGTGTGTGTACTGCTTTAGAGGGAAAGCTTACCCGAACCGCGCCGCTGAGAAGGGGCGGAGGGTGGGTGAGCAGGTACTCCGTGGCCTGCTCCATGGTGCTGGTGTTCAGCAGGGCCTCCATGGCATGTTCCCTGGAGAAGCCCATGTCCATAAGCTGAAGAAACACAAAGAACAAGAGGCAACATTTCACAAATTGAAAAGATAAGTGGAGGGAATAGGGCAGGAGGATGAGCAGACATAAGGCATTGGGGTCTGAAGAAAATCATCATCATCATTATAAAAATGGGGTTAATGTCTTGCACGCATATGCATTGATGTCTTCACTTTTCTTTTAATAGTTTCTCTTAATAATCGAGTGGCCTCAGCAGACTTCAGCTAAACACTGAATCATACTTTACCTTTCCCACCTCTGCACTTATCCAATTCATCTCATTAAAATTCTCAGCAACCATCTTGACAAAATTACTCCTCACGGTTCACCTTCACACTCTTCCTCCCACCCTCCCCACTCGCTCTCACTCTACACCTGCCCTGTCAATCACTCCTCTGCCTGTTGGCTCCTAAACCTGGGGGACATGTGGCTGCCTTGGCCGCCCTCCGCCTGCTCCTGTTCAGAACGCTAGCCCAATGTTCAGCCTTTTCTAGGTTACCACACTCCAAGATGTAATGGTCAAGGTGTGAACAATATCCCAACACAAACCATGAAGGCTTTCATGGCATTTCTTTATGATCAAGGACAGCTCAGTGATAATTGTACTCATTGAACAGATAGCTGCTTCTACCCTACCTGTGTGAGCTGTGCCTGGTTGACCTGGGGCTCCCGACGAGGGGTGGAGTTGGTGGAGTCCTCGGCCGAGCCGGCTGCTGGAGCGGCTGGCGCTGACCCAGGTGCAGCCGTCCCCTCTCCTGCTGTTGGAGCAGTTCCAGGGGCCCCAGTCGGAGCCGGAGGCCCCGCGGGAGCCCCTTCCTCCTCTGGCCGCACGGTGCCCTCCCTCTCCTTGCCCAGGCGCTCCTGGATAACTGGCTCTCCTCGCAGAATGTGGCAGAGGATGGCCAGCATGGACTCGGCCATCCGGCCTCCATACACCTTGAGGGGCTTCCGGTTCCACAGGCTGCGTATGCAGTTGAATGCAGCCTAGGAAGAGAAGCGTGTCAGCGTATCATAGCAAACACCCAGTCTTGTCGTTAGGCAAAAAGTCATATGGTATTCAACACAAACATGAAGCCAGGTGCATTATCTCCCGTACACAGACAGCAAGTTTTTACTTTCACATTTGATGCGAGTCATCCATGGTTACCAACCTTCTGCGTGACGATGAGGAACCGCAGGGCGCTGAACTGGGGCGTGGTGGGAGTGACTCCAGGGACCTTGGCGGGCAGAGAGTGAGGAGAGTCCAGCACAGTGCTGGGGTTCACCATCTTCTCCACCAGCATCAACCAGGCGTCCAGGAACTCCCCAGTGCCGTCCGGCAGATCAGCATGCTCCAGACCTTCAGAGACGGGCACCTTCCCACCCATCGACAGAGCCCAGTTAAAGGTCCTAGAGGGGGGTTAGAGACATGAAGACAGGTCATCATCATGTTCGTGGGTCATAATAGATCCCAAGTCAACCAAAGTTTTTTCCTCGCCAATATTTGCCATAGTAAAATACACGTCAAACGTGACAAGCAGAACTCACTCAAACAGAGCATCGTGGCCGCCTGAGCAGAAGAACTTCTGCAGCATCAGGTGATACGGGTACTTCCTCTCATCAAACAGCATGGGCGATGTGAAGCCCACCGAGCAGATGAAGAAGGTCAGCCTGCAGGGAATGGAGTTCGCTCATTAAATATGTCTATGTATGAAACACAAATAAATCAGCCCATCATCATTGTTTGAACGTCAGTTAAGAGGAGGAGGTCCTACCTGAATCTGGGGGTGGGGGTGTAGGGTGGCGGCTGCCAGCTCAAGCCCTTGGTGAGCAGTTTGGTGAGGGAGGAGGCGGTGGCGCGGGCCGCCGGCGTGGGGGCCGTGCCCGTGCTGGTGGCGTGGTGGGAACGCCGCTGGCGCACAGGCGAGCCAACGCACAGCTTGACCAGTAGCCCAAAGAGCTCAGCCAGAGCCCTGCCCAGACGCGATGAAGCTGCAGGGATAGGAAGATTGGAGATTAGCTGGTAATAAAGGGACTCCTGGCATCAAGCTAAATCTAGCTGGAGTGATGCCAAGAGCACACAGGCTGAGAATAGCTCCAAATGAATAAAGATATCTAGTAGAACTAAAAACAAGCTCAAGTCCTTACCTGAGAGCAGCGGTTTGATCTGCTTGATCCGGGTGGCCATGGCTGGGGTCAGTTTGGACTTGGCCTTGGGGTCGGTGGTGGTGGGCTCATCCGTCTCCATGGGAGCCAGTGTGTCCCCGTCCAGACCCATCCCCTCCAGCAGACCTCCGGCTGACGAGTCCACAGCCACTGCCTCAGACTCGGCTAGGAGGAAGGAGGAAAATTAACCAAATCAGGCCCGACTCAAACAACAAACAAAAGGAGGGTGAGTTTTAGTGGACTTCGATTTAAAAGTCTCCTTACCAGTTCTCCGGGAGCCAGAGGCCGGGGTGGCCGTGGTGCTGCCAGGTGGCTTCTCCTCCTTGGGCACTAGTTTCTGCATGTCTGCCTGCCCAAACTCACAGCCAGGTGGTAGACTGCAACACAGCAGGGGGAAGGTTACGGATCAGCATATGAAACACAGACAGGAGGAAGGTCAAGGATCACCATATGAAACAACAAGCGGGGAAGAAAGGAGGAGGTGGCAGGGGACTCACCTGTTTGGCGTACAGAGGGACAGCAGCACGGTGCTCTCCCAGACTAGAGAGCAGTAGAGCTGGCTCAGCTTGTTGAGGACACTCAGGCCAAGCTGGGAGCCCCACTGGTTCACAGAGATGGCCCTGATTTCACTCTGATCAAACACAACAAGAAAACATCCTCAAAGATCAGAACACATACATCCCCTAACAGCAGCAATAACTTAGTCGACCATAAGAGTATTATTGACTATATGCAAAATATACATTTTATAAGTGCTAGTCAGCTATTATTTAAAAACAAACGTCATCGCCACAATCAAGATCCACTATGTCTGTGCATATTCTACATGGAATATGAAATTTAAAAAAATGAGTGAGCCATGCTTTACCTGTCCCACTCTGCAGGTGTGGACAAACATGAGGATGTAGGCGTGCGCTGCGGTGAGTGCGTGCAGTAGAGGTGTGGCGCGGGCCGACAGTGTGGCGTCGGCGACGTGGCCGGCGTTGGCCAGCTCTCTGAGGAGCACAGAGCCACCGGGGACCTCGATGGGCCGGTGCAGGGGCTCCAGGGCCGTCAGGATGCTGTCCAGCTGGCACAGACCCTCCTGCAGCACTTTGGGCTCATGAGAGAGTGTCTGGGAACGGGAGAGCAGAGAAAGGGAGAGGCTCACTTCAATCCCAATCCAGTAAATGGATACTACTGCAGTGAGTGTGTGGGGGACGTTATTTATTTTGGCTTACCAGTATGGACTTGCAGACACCAGCCACAGCTTGGCATGCAGCGGAGGTGGGGAAGTCTATGGGCAGATTGGGCAGGCCCAGGATGGAGACCAGGGGCAGCAGGCCTTTCTGGTTGACAAACTCCTGACAGTGGTCGTCTGTGGTGTTGTTGCTCAGTATGGATTCCACAAACTTCATCTGGAAAGCAGACACATTCGTTTTTTTTTTTGAAAAGTTCAAACGTTAACGGTTTTAGAAAGGCTACACAAGTATACACCTACCACATTCAGGATGTAATCCATGAGAGGAATAGGTATTCTCTCCTCAGTGCCAACCACCCTACAAACAAAAACACACCATTGTCAAAATGACAATGTTCAAATTCAAAAATAAGAAGTGAAATGCTAACTAAACACTATTTATAAAAACTCAAGAACTCTTGTGAAAAGTTGTTGGTTCTACTCTACTGTGATGTGAACTCAGCTTCATACAGTTCAAGTGGAACTGACTGTCTGTTGCTCTCTGGCTCCCCCTGCTGCTGGCTGAAGGTATGGAGGGCCTCCTCCTCCTCCTCATCTTCGCTGGAGGCCTCCTCTGCAGCATGGCTGGAGCGGGCCGGGGGCACGGCCACCGTGCCGTCCGCCTTCTGGATGGACGGCTTCTGGCAGATGTACTCTGGTGCCCGGCCAAGGTTACAGATCTCCTCCAACAACTGTCAAATAACAAATTCACCATGGGGTCAAACTTGCATCCACGTGCGCTACAGGAGGGTACATTTTCCTCATTAGGAAGGAGAGAGGAAATGTGACGACACATAAATGGAAAGTGTACCTTAATGATGGCAGTAGTGGCGTCCGTCTTGAGAGTGGGCTGGTGCCTCATGAGCTCATCCACAGCACTGCCGAGGTTTGAGGCAGTGTCCCCTGTAGCAGCAGACGTGTGTATACATTCACAGTTAAACATCCATATAGTCTCTTTACCGAGTTTAACGACTCATGCATCAACATGCATCAAACGGCAAACCACTCACCCAGTGGGTCGGAACTCCTTCGCCGCCGCATGGCAGGCAGGTAGTCTGGGGAGAGCAGCACCTTAAAGAGGCGATCAAATGGCTGGCACTGAACGAAGGAGTGCAGGCCTCTCGCGTTCAAGCACAGGGCACTGAACACGTTGGGGAGGGAGCCCAGCACCTCCCGAGTGGCGGGAACCTGCAGAGAGAGACACTATGAGAGAGAGAATAGGCAGGAGAGAGAGAAAAAAAAGGAGGAAGACAGGGTGAGAGAGAGAGTGGCGAGGGACGGGTTAACTGCGAGGGAGGGAAGGGGAAGGAGAAGCAGGGGGGCGGGGCCGAGAGGCGCATCAATAGGAGGAAAATGTACAGGAGAAACAGCGCAAATGTTGATACTGGGTTGAGGGGGGGAGGAGCCAGAATGAGGGGAGTGATGGGAGCTGAGTGAAGCTGGACAGCGGGACCTCTGGCTGTGCCGGATCAAGCTCCAAGAAAAAAAAAAAGCATGAAAAAAAAAAAGTGTTTAGTAGGAGGGCATGAAAAAGAGAGAGCGAGAGAGAGAGCCGTCAGAGAAGCCAAAGGAGAAAGAGACTAGGAGGAACTACAGAGGGCTGGCAGACTCACGTCCTTGATGAGCAGCGCATGCAGCATGACGTCTGTGAGGCCGTTATCCTGCAGGGAGGAGAGCAGGGAGGGCTCCTGGAACACAAACACCGTCACCACCTCCGTGGCTGCAGACCAGGACACGACCGGACAGGGTGGGGAGGAGAGGATATGTGTTGAAAAATCCACAGGCAGACATCCACAAAGCTCAAAATGTTGATTGTTGTTGGTTTGTTGATTTAATTTCTAGAAGATTCATACGCTCTAAAAATTGTAGCTATCATATGCTGCCTGCCAGTACACACATTAAAAACAGCGATTTCATCTCTTAAATTATTTAATACTAACCCAATAGAAAGAGTGATGGGCCATAATACTCTGCGTTACTGATGATGTGCTTGAGTGAGGTAGGCAAGGACCCATCCATTACTAGAGGAGAAAGGCAACCACAAGCACATAGGTTAGCAAACATACACTTGAAGCCATCAGCCCCAGACAACTGCACAATAAACAATAAGCTAGATTTATGTAATGCCAACAATCAGCACTGTTATAAAAATCTTACCATGGCGGATACCATCAGAAAACGCAGGGTCTTGAATGGCTTTCTTTAAGAAGTTCAACATGGACTTCAACAGAGCTGCTCTCTGGGGGATACATTGCATACCTATGGGAAACGACAAGGACATCATGAGGTGCTTCAGGCCAATACTTCAATGTTGAGTCAGTATGTGAACGCATTAGATCCTACCTGCACGCGGTGCATTGGCTGTGCCACTCTGCACTCGGTGGTCAATCTCTGGTCTAGAACTAGAAGACGTGGATGGGCCGGGGCTGCTCTCCATAGCAACTTCTGACACTAAAGGAAAACAAGTAAAGAATCAAAAGCTGCCCCTTTGAAAGCACAGAACACTTTTATTCACACGAAAGATGTCACAATACTGAATTCAAATGATAAGCCCAAAAATGTACACGTCTACAGAAAGAATGTGTGACTTGTGAAGAATGTGACTGACTGTCCATGTCGGTGTCCATGTCCTCAGACTCTACAGCTGTGCTAGGCCTCTGGATCTTTGGCTTGATGACAAAAGGGCACTCCTTCCTCGACAGGTCCACCTCATGCTGAACATTAAGACAGAAGGAGAAGGGACAGAGTGAATGCAGCGCTCTGGCCCGGTGGAGGGGGGTTAACAAGGGTGTCGAGATGCTGAGAAGTGCAGAGTGCTGACAACAACCTCCAGTCTGCAGATGAAGATGGTAAGGCCGCTGTGGGATTGGAAGGCAGCCATGTCCAGGTTGGTGATGAGGTCCACAACTCGCACCGCCCGGGTTACAAAGGTGATCTGGTCCTGCTCATCTCCCAGAAACTTGATCACCTACAGGGAAAGAATGGTAGATAATATATGTAGAGTATTACATGTGGAACGTGATTTCATAACACTAAAGGAATGCTTTCGTTTCACCATTCACCACCAGATGTCCTGTCTCTTGGTAAACACATTCCATGCAGTTTATAAAGTGACTAATGGGAGAGATGGTACCTTGAGTAGTGCTTCCATCATACCACAGGAGACGAGTGCCTCGCCTCCGGCATCATAGCTTGCCAGGTGGTAGAGGAAGGAGAAGAGTGCAGTGGCAAACTGATGCGGGTAGGGTTCCATCAGAGGGTCTGGGAACCAAGCAAGTCATGTGTTAAAGGGGCAGTGCACCCAAAAATCATTATTTTTTTATTTTATTTTTTTAACGTGGTAATATATCTTATATGATCTTCATATAAATATATTGGAGATATCATAATCTCTGCCATTTTGTATCCATTATTAAAATAACATTGCATCTTGTTTTTGTCAGTCTCCGCTAACCAGTTTGAGTTTGATGTTCTTTTTGTGCCGTCCCAACGAAGGGACACTGATGGTGAGAGGGTGCGCTAACGCCAGTGTGTGTGGAGCTCCGTCTGGCCAGCGGTTGATGTTGATGTAAGCGACCGAGAGAGGGTGAAGCTTCTCAGGCGTGTCATGTGTAATGTAAAGAATGTAGCGCATTTCATACAAAACATCACTTATACATAACGATGATGCTAGCTTTAAAAAACTAAATCACACAGTTGACGTGGGTCGTAACCATGGGGATAACATGCGTCTCCCCTGTAGTTGCGCCCCCCCCCCGTGTACGTTAAAATTCGTGTTTGAATTCGAGCTGAAACAGGGGGTTCGCTTAACACTTTTAGTTCTTCAATTTAAATGGGAGCACGCTTCATTTAATATAGCACTGCAAAAATGCTACATGTGGAAATCCAGTTGAAGTAGTAGCATCTCTTACCAATCATTGCTTGTATACAGTTGCGCACCAACACAGGCAGGAAGCCATGGTAGGACGCAGTGCCGGTGCAGTCGATGATGTTGGAAAGTTTTGGTGTCCTCTCCAGGTGGACAATTGAAGTTAAAGTGCGCAAAGATGCTGCTTTTATATCCTAGAAGTGAATGAAGCACATATTTGAGAAAAATACCACAGGACAAGTTTTCCCACATCAAACTAGTCTTGACACAATCTACTGTGACACGTAAAAATTTATGCATTTGCAATAGATTGTCTCATCCGTTTGTGCACACATGCACAGACATGCTTGATAGACAGGGAAAACATGTTTCTTACCACAAGCTGTTTGTCTGTGATCTGCAGCACATCTACCAGTTCCTCTATCAAGCCGTTGTATAGTATACTGTTGGCAGACTCCTGGAGCGCATTGGAGTACACTGCAAGGGAGGACCCACAGCGTAATGTTAGCATTCGCTACAGTCAGAACCTCTCACTCACAAGGTGGCTTGGAACAGGAATATGCGCTCACCCAGTATAGAAATGGCGTGCAGTCTGGCCTGTACAGCCTGTAGCCTCTTCTTGTGATTGGAGAAGCCGTGAGCGAGTCGGATGTGTGTGAAGAGCAGCGTCTGCTTGTCTTTCGGGATGTTGTACATAACCGTTAGTGACTCCATGATCTCAGATGGACTCTCTGAAATCTGAAACGCACAGAAGAAGGTCAAACAAAACAAGACTTGCATGCATCATATTATGAACTATAAAGTAGATTCATGTCTGACTTTACCTTGTCAAGCTGTTCGATGTGAATATAGTGTAGTGTGTTACTGCTGGTCTGCTACAGGAAAAAAAGGTTAAAGTTTTTAAATAAATAAAGATAAATAATAAGATCAGACAGTATAGAGTTTACTAGTAAATCTATTTAGCTTACTTTTCTCTCTACTTTGACCTCAGGGCCTGGTTCAGCATAGAACTCAAAGTGCAGTGTTGTTGCACTGGGTGGGTATTTCTGGTGCCCAAAAAAGACGCATCATTAATGAAATAATGTTACACTATTCATTACAAAGAGAACAACAAGTAGCTGCAATCAGTTGAAGGAAACCGCAATGAGAGATTATATTAATTAACACTTACCGACATGGGCAGATCCCTGCAGCACTCGGCCAGACCAAACCCATTCTCCTTTCCACCCCAACTCTATAGGAGAATAAGGAGATTGATCAATCAGATTTGTTGTTCCAAATTTTTTTGTTTTTTAATAAAATGTGTTGGTGTCATTACGACAACAAATGCGAAATTAATGACATTGTATTGTTCAAACCTCTGCCAGATGTTGCAGGCGGGCCAGTAGAGGAGTTCTCTTATCAGACCCCAATCTTGTGATGTAGTTGGAGCGTTTGCTGAACACGTACAGCAGGTTCAGCACAGACAAGACTACCTGCATGTCACATGATGCTAATAAGGTGGTTAAGTGCTGTAAAGGAAAAAGAACGAGGGGAAATGCTTTATTATTATTATTATTATTATTATTATTATTATTATTATTCATATGGTTTTAACACCTATGGTGGAAAGCAACTGTGCAGGGTGAAAGCGTACCTCTATGGAGCTGTAGAGATGTCTGGAGAAGCTGTACTCAATGAGCAGAGCAGTGAAGTTGAGCACGGCCAGCAGCAGGGCCTTGAGGTGCCCGTTGTCTGGCCGGTCGCACACCAGCAGCCATGACATGCTCTCCACCGTCTGGCCTGCATCGCACAGAATGTCATCAAAACGGTCCAGTAGATCCACCCAGTGGTACAGCTCACACTGGAGGAGAAGAGAGAAGAGTTTCAATACTAAGCCACATCGGAAAAGGTTCCTCTCAGAAGTGCTAGCTTCACATGAACATTGATGGGATGGAAATGCATATACCAAGCACTTGGCATTACTTCAACAGAAACCCAGTGCCTCAGCTCCTGACATATTGTTTACCTTGCCAATATTCCAGGTCTTAATGTGCTGCAGTTCCACGAGTAATTGCTCATCACTGCATGCCTTGAGCTTCTCTATAAGCGTCCTACAGTCTGCAGGCTGCAAAGTATGGAAAGGGCAAGAATACTGTTATTTCAATGCAAAGCACAATAAACAGAGTAAGTCTAGGATTAATTGCACTGCCACCATTATGCACACTCACAGCTTCTGTAGGGGTTTTCTTTAACTTGCTTCTGTCGACCTTCATTGTCGCTACTTTAAATTTGTTGCTCCTGTCAACACACCACATGAATACCATAAGGCTGTGTCATGTTGATTTTGTAAGCATATAGGCCAAACCAGAGACTACGTTACTGTAAACATGGAAAGAACATTATGTAGAACAGCGAATATTACACTTACAGTAAGTAGTTTGGCAGTACCCACTTAACAGCATGGTTTGTTCACTTTACCTGCAAAATTAAAGATTGAAACCACATCAAATTTACCAGACAAAGACCCTCTACACATTCTGCAGAAATGAAAGTGAAGGGCACATGTGCTGTGGTCTACACATCTCTTGATGACAGGTAAACATGCCATGCAACTTGTAGTAAAACGAAACAGGCAAAAGCTAGAATAGAAAAAATGGACCCTGGTTTAAGAAGACAAGCACATTTCTACAAAACACACACGATTAAATACAACAATAAACAAGTCAACACGATAAAAAAATTAATTGAAAGGGGTATGTGTGTTAGTCAAGCATTAAGAGTATTTTGAAGACATGCCGTCGTTTGCCTGATGTCTAACGATAACAAATTAATCTACGTGATAAATTCACATCATTATATATATATATATATATATATATATATATATATATATACAAAAACATAAAGCAATGTTTTTGCAATCGATCGTGTCCCCTTGAAACAGCCTGTAGTTTAGCCAACTAGTGCGATTGGCTATCTGTCCGCAATGCAAGTGACAAGAAAGGGACAGGTTTAGCATTAGTTATAGCTTGTAAGCTAACGTTAGCCCTTGCTGCCAGTAATACCCGCTATTTTAAAGTCAGCGGCCACACAAATCTAACTACTTGTTACAACATTAATTGGTCCACTTGTTACCAACTAGCCACATACCGGACAAAAAAAGAATACGACTAAAATAGATAATTAGATTGCTGGCGTTGTAGTCGCTGCCTGTGACTGGCATTTGGCAAGCTACGCTGCCAGTGTCAAACTATTCCCTGAATATACTAAAGAAAGAAACATACCTCGAGCTGGTGAAATGCTCACACAATACCGAAAATATGTCGATACGTGCATATATGTTACTAGAGCTTACCAAATGCATGGAAACCCAATTACCCAATCATCCTGTCGGTTTTAGCCAAATAGCTAGAGCACCCCTGATTTTACTGTTCCCGACCCCGGTCCTGACATGACTGTTGACTAATTTACCTCGCGGTTGCACTGAAGGCCGCACAAGAAACCCGCACTATCAACCTCGGCAATCTTGCTGACACATTACCTAACACCGTAAACACCACTGTAGTTGACTGCAATATCCGTAACAAATACTTGATTCTATAACAGCAAATTGGCAACTCTGATTCTTACCCCGACCGTTGAGCTAGAAAGTCGTAGCACGCGCTGGCTAGCTAGCTTGCTAGCTAGCTACTTGAACGCCAAACGTACAATTACTCGCTGAATCATTCCCAGGCGAGTCTAACGTGACACTGCGAGTTGGCGTATTTTGTAGTATTCCGATTAATATTGTGCATCAACTGGCCCGGCATATAGCTTTAATCGTCCGTCATAGCACTTTGATCCTGGTCATTTTTCGACGACAACGCGCGCATGTATCCGTAGCATATAGGCTCTAGACACTAGACTTGACAAGTCATTATTACTGGGGTAGTGTGCAAAGTGAATGTTACAGCTGGAAACCGGGTAGTTACTGTTGGGTTTCTCGATGCAGTTCAGAATTTTATAAAGCTTGACTTTAGGAGATAGTCTCTCTAACGTGCATTTACAACCATTTATTGGTCATACAACAATATAGAAAATTGCCCACAAAGAAAATAATTCCATCTAAACACAGCCCAAAGTCAGCCTTAACTTAGGACATGCAAGCTGAAGAGATGCAAATGTACAGTCAGATAGTAAAACGTACATTTAATACAATTTAAAAAGGGACATTTTCAGCACCCCTTTCTTTTCCTAGATTAATGTGGGCATCCAAAGCCATGACTCCAGTCCTGATAAAGATCTACCAGTATTTATATTTAAGTGAGTCAGCTTGCACATGCAAACTATTAAAACTTAGATCAACATGAACTGGCATCCATTTTGCTTCCACATGTCTCCAAATTACAAAGATTAAAACAAGTCAGATAATTTAGCCAACCATATAGTATACATACTTTTGGTAGCAGGTAACCGCTCCAACAATATGGAATTATGACTAGAACTGGTTCCAAGACTAATAAAAAACAATTATTGACATGCAGAAGAAGTGAAATGACCCAATGGGATCACAACCATAAAAAGCAAGTGTTATACATTGATAGATATAGAAACAATGCAGAATACCTAGAAAGGCAATTTCATCTTTAGCACAAATTAGGCCCCATGTTCTACAAATAACAAAATCCATAGCTGCTAGTTCCAATTCAAACCAGTCATCTTACAATTGCATTCAAAACTACTAAAAAAGCATGGTATCACTGCATTCCAGATGGAGATAAAAAAACATTTCCAATACATACCAGAAACTGCTTTGATACAATATCCCCATCCTCCTCCTCAGCTAGTTGAGCAGTCTTTTAACAAGGCAATCTAAAAATAAAGAAGACCAATCTCAGCAAAAAGCCTGACAGTTTTTACTAAACAAAACATAAAAAAACAAGTTTAAGTACAAATGTTCATAAGCAAATGTTTCAGCATCTGTATTGGCTTGATAGTCAATACAGCCAGTACATTATTATTATTATTTTTTTTTTTACACGTATTTCCTGTCAGAACAGACACCCAATTTTGAAATGTCACAAAGATCAAAGAGTCACAAGATCCTAGTATAAGAGAATATATTAGCACTATCTGTACACTGGTAGAAAATGGTATAATATTTACATAATAATGAGATTACTTTGTACAGTTGGGGTATAGATGTATGCCAAAATTACATATTTGATTCTACATAATTATTATTATTACTATACTATTGGTACTTATGTTGTTGATTTAAATAACAGCAGTAGCAGGGAGATCATTCATTTATTTTCATAATAGACCTACAATGTACCATAGGTTGTGTTCTGCTCTAACCTAGCCTAAACACAAACGACATTTGTACGGTGTGCATCGTATAGATATTTGCGATGCACTTCCGTCAGAAGTTTAAAACGATTTAGTCAACATGAACAAATATATTGGTGGAAACGTGATTAATGTATGAGTTCATATCAACTCTTGGTATGGCAAGTACTCATACAGAGATATCCGGGCATTTTGAAAAGTTGAATACTTTGAATTGATTGAAATGTAATCCAGACACTCTTTTGTTGGCATTTAAAACAAAAAACGTCCATTTTGCCCACTTTGCCATTGTTCTAAGCATTACAAATATAACAAAGCAGAACTTAAGTGCTATAGGAACTAATTACAATTAAGTTATACACAGTGAGCAATTAGAGAAGGTCAAGAATGTTGGAAAGTATCAAGATGCTAGGTGGATTTTTTTTCAGCAGTTTAAATATATCAACAAACGGACTAAACATAGGGGGGCTACATAGGGGTCTGACAGTTGTGTCTCTTACCATGGTATGTAGCATAACAATTTAAGTTAATTCAGTGTAACACTAGTAATTTATATAATTGTAGTGTCTGGAGCTAGGGAATAATATATACTTATCATATCAATGTTTTGATATTGAAGTGTGTTAATGAAAAATTGTGATCTCGCTTAAATGCTGTCTTTTCCTTTTACTTAAATACAGAAAACGTTTTTACTTTACTTTAATTGTTTGTCCCCGCCAAGTGAAATTAACATGAATGCATCAACATCCTTGGTCATCATATTAACATTACTGATGATTGGTTCCGAGTTGTCCAATATGCATGGATTGGGAATAAGTAATGTTGAAATATCGACATATCACAAATCAAATCTACATATCAC
>OMNS01003462.1:3654-14541 GCA_900303225.1 Laemonema laureysi | reverse complement strand
AGTGGGACTTTGTTCTGGAGGAGCTCGTAGTAGCTGGTGGTCAGGACCCCCACTGGGTTGCTGGGAATGAAGCGGCCCTCCTTCACCAGGCGTTCACATGTCTTCATCAGTGTCCCCGAGAACTGCGACGGGTCCACGCCATAGTCCCGCCAGCCACCCACGCCATCGGCCACACCTAGAGGGAGACAACCAGTCACCCGTCCGAGAGGTTCTTATGCTAGGTTACTAAATACCAAGCCCCAGGGGGCAATAGGACCAAATGAGGGCAATATCAGGGAGAACTAAAACCAAGCCACTACTTAGAAAGTTGTAGTTTGCACAGCACCACTAATTTTAACAGAGAATTCTAAATCAAGTGTTTGTAAAACCTGTGTTTGATGCTGTCCTCATGGATTAACAAATAGATTTCTTCACTCCACTATCAAACAATGAAGTATACGGCAACATTCCTAGACATAAATGGCTATCTTCTATGGCAGTTTCTTCTATGATAACCCAAGAAAAATAAAACACAAACAAACAGCATGTACAAAATAATGGTCAATATATAATTTAGATTCTTATATACCACCTCCGCTAAGCTACACAAAGCAAAAAAAACATTTACACAAAAGCCATTTACTTATCAGTTACATATCACAGCAAAAAAACATTGTCGAGCGACCCAAAAAATGGTAAACTTGCCTATTTTCGACTATATAGGTTATTAACTCAATTGGTAATCTTAAAAAATAAAAAGTAATGAGGCAAAAAGTACTTCGAATTATGTGTATATTCAACTGGTAAAATTGTATTTATATGATGAAGGGATTTTTTTTCCTTATACCTGGGTAGTGACATACACTATATGGACAAAAGTATTGGGACACCTACACATTACACCTACAGGAGCTTTTATGACATCCCATTCCAAATTCATAGGCATTAATATGAATTTGGTCCCCCCCCTTTGCAGCTTCCACTCTTCTGGGAAGGCTTTCTACAAGATTTTGGAGCGTGTCTGTGGGAATATTTGCCCATTCATCCAGAAGCGCATTTGTGAGGTCAGACACTGATGTTGGACGAGAGGGCCTGGCTCGCAATCACCATTCTAGTTCATCCCAAAGGTGTTCAATGGGGTTGAGGTCAGGGCTCTGTGCGGGCCAGTCAAGTTCTTCCACACCAAACTCATCCAACCATGCCTTGATGGACCTTGCTTTGTGCACTGGGGCACAGTCATGCTAGAACAGAAAAGGGCCTTCCCCAAAGTTGGAAGCATAGAATTGTCCAAAATGACTTGGTAAGATGAAGCATTAAGATTTCCCTTCACTGGACCTAAGGGGCCTAGGCCAACACCAGAAAAACAACCCCATAGCATTATCCCTCCTCCACCAAACTTTACAGTTGGCATAATGCTGTCAGGCAGGTAACGTTCTCCTGGCATTCGCCAAACCCAGACTCGTCTATCAGACTGCCAGATAGAGAAGTGTGATTCGTCACTCCATAGAACACCACTGTGATCCACTTCACCAGAGTCCAGTGGCGGTGTGCTTTACACCACTCCATCCGACACTTGGCACTGTGCTTGGTGATGTAAGGCTTTCATGCAGCTGCTCGGCCATGGAAACCCATGCCATGAAGCTCCCGGCGCACAGTTTTGGTGCTGATATTAATGCCAGAGCTGGTTTGGAACTCTGCAGTTATTGAGTCAGCAGAGCTTTGGCGACTTTTACGCACTATGCGCCTCAGCACTTGCTCTGTAACTTTACATGGTCTGCCACTTTGTGGCTGAGGTTACTAAACATTTCCACTTTGCAATAATACCACTTACAGTTGATTGTGGAATATCTAGGAGAGAATACATTTCAAGAACTGACTTGTTGCAACGGTGGCGTCCTATTACAGTATTCAGTGAGCTCTTTAGAACGAGGCAGACTGCATGGCTAGGTGCTTGATTTTATACACCTGTGGCAATGGGACTGAATGAAACACCTGCATTCAATGATTAAGAGGGGTGTCCCAATACTTTTGTCCATATAGTGTATCTCAGACAGACAGTCTCTCCACGAGTGCTAATCGTTCCCTGCAGCAAGCGTGTACCGTGTATTCAGCTCTGCTGAATTGAAGTCGTTCATGGGTCACTCCTAAACTGAGAACCCTTGCTATATGAGCTTACCTGGCTGATCCCACACAGTGATACTTGCAACGAAAAGAGTTTAATCAATTCCGAATCGAATGAATTCTGATGCAGGAATGTACACTGACGTTGGTGGCTATAGCCTCAATAAACAGTAGACCTACTAATTGCAAGAAATTAGTCCTGTGAAACAGGGCAACCACATCCCTGCTAGAACATCTTCAAGATGAACAATACATTATTGATTATTACCCTACGATATTTCACTGAATAAACATAGGTATATTCTTAAAAACCAGGCAAAAATGTATCTAAAACTACAAAAACATTTGTGAAAAATATAAACTAAACGAAAACTAGCAAACCGACTTTGAAAACGAACTAACTGAAATGGAATTCCAGGTTTTAAAAAATGACATACAAATAAAACTTAATGGAAAATCCTAAAATATTATAACCTTGACTTCACACTCCACATATTAAGTGAATGGCTGCAATTATTGTAATACATTTGACTAACATTAACACATTTTGGACTTGATACGGATATTTACGGCATTTCCTATACATTACAAAAGTTAAACAAAGTAAAATAAACACATATGCAGTTCAGGGGCTTTACTGGGATCACCCTTGTCTTCCTGTACACGTTATCTTTGACATTAGGAAAATAACTTAAACTCACCCAAAACATCGGCAGATCTGTGTCGGGCAATGAAGCATGCATCGTCACCATAACACATTCCTTTCTTGAGGATATTTTTACGAAAATCCTTCCCAAAGCCACAGCTTGCCGTCACTAGGCTATAGTCGCGACTATCCGTCTGAGAAAGTCCGCCGATGACAGCTCTGGCAACCAGTCTACCGTACGAAAGTACGGACAACATCACACACACACCAACCCCCACTAAGATAACCTGCTAAGCGAGCAGATTGCTAACTAGCTTCGATTTTATACACGCAACTCTTCAAGAAGCGACCTGCCATAATGCATCGCTTAAATGAAATGCTATCTGCGAGCTAGACATTCCTATTATTACTCGCCACGCACTCAAAGACAAACCCCAGGCTAGACGAATGACAGCTCCAGGTAGTAAGTATTCTGCGCCTTGAGAATACATCACAAATCAGATGAAACAGCAGTCGGTACAGTGGTCGGTACCAATTCCAAAGACCCACGGACATTCTTTCGCCATAGCCATGATGCCGGGACAACCTGTTTGTAAACTACATAACACACAACAGCACTGTGGCCTTGCTCTTCTCAGTTTAGCGAAGTCTTGTGACTGATTTGACGTCACATACCGTTACGCAATGTAGACTTCCTAAAAAGGAAATACTCGTAACACCCATCCGGGATGATGTTAAAACTGGATAGAAGTGTTTCTAAAAAATATCCAATTAATCTACTAATAAACATTACAATTACATTTGTTTTTATTTTATTTTATATTTCCAAAGCAAATACAATTTATAAATCAAATTGTAGTGGGTATTTAGCAACCCCGTGTGGATGCGAATAACTACTACTCTATTAATAGAGCCTTTGTTTCCATAATAGTGGACAAGAGTCTAAAATAAAAAGTAAAGTATTATTTAAAAATATATATATTTTTTAAAAATACAAATATCCCCGTAAATGTGCTTAAAGTTTATTAGAAAGAGTTTAGACATTACAAGAACAGTTTCTTTATTGGTTTAATTTAGCACAATACTTTGTTTAAAAATGTGATGATGCAGAGTGTGGTCAACATCCTATGTTAAATAACATTGAACAGAAACAAACGCATTTCATAGCCATTAATATCCATTATTGAAAGTGTAAAAGGTGATGCATGAAATGAATGCAACATGACAAAAATTGGGGGGAAATGTGCACAGCAGTAAACAAGGCATTCCTGTGCATTATTAGCCATATTGTTACATGTTTCTTTCCTGATTGAACAGTCTTATGTGGCAGAGATATGTGGCAAAATGGAGTGCAAAAACACCTGAGGTTCCCATGGTGACATATCAATTTACCCCTTGTGGACAAAAACAACAGAACATTTTGCTTTTTCATCGGGTGGATATCGCTTCGGTATTGGCAGCAATCTCTTCAAACGCAGAACAAAGAAAGCAGAGCAGAAGCTCCCGGGCCACACTCCTCACTTCTTGGCTTGCTTGGTGACCATGTTGCGAGGGGGGGTCACAGGGCGGCTGCCGTTAGGTTTCTTCTTCTCAGCTGGTTTCAGTATCTATGGGTGAGATTAAACAGTGAGGATGCTTCAAACAGAATTTGTGGGGAAAAATAAAACTGCTGACTGCTGTGATACCAGAGATGCCTTCATCCCTGGTCGCAGCTGAGAGCTGACACAGCAGTATTCAAGCCATGACACCAACCATTACCCACTACACTACAAGAACACAGAAAAACCATTAGGGGTGGGCAAAAAAAAAGTACAAAAATTAAAATCGATGCCTGTAAGAATCTTGATTCTACTCTTCTATGATTCCAAACCGTTCTTGGTCAATGTAATTGTATTTGTTGCATAATGTACAAACAGGCGTTACTTCCTTAAAATAAGAATAAAAAGATCAAGATCATTAATTCCACTGTATTGGGTAGATAAAATGTATAGCACATATGTGCTATACATTTTCAATTCAAGTGATGAATAAACAAACAAACAAACAAAAATGACTATTGCATGTCTTGCCAGTTGCCACTACAGTCCAGAGATGCATTTATATTATAATGCAGTTTTTTTTTTTTTTTGCAGATTGAGATTGTCACGGGGTATTCGTTTTTCATATACCAATGTGTGTTTTTTAGTGTGTTTGCTTTCACTGGCAAATCTTGTCAACTGCAGCCTCAGAGTACGATGTAAACCCTATGTAGGCCTACTGCTGCTGCTCCTCCTCCTCCTCCTCCTCCTCCTCTGAGCTGAATGTGGCAGTGATCAGAAGGGGTCTCGTCATATTTTGTATTGTCATCAAGAGAAAAGTATTTATTGAAATGTGCTTGCAGGGCTGAGATGTGGCCTCCATTATGTCCGAGCTTGTGCACATGTCCTTTAAAAGCAGATATATCACCACATATTTTTCTTGCAATTTTACTCTGCCTCACAAGGGTCCACTTCAAAGTGAAATCTAATTTTAAGAAGGTTTACTCATTTACTAATTAGAAACATGACTGAAAGTAGATAGTGATCCACGAAAACCACTATGAAATACAGTGCCACATACTTCTGCAATGCTGCGCGAAAAGGGCCTATAAGATCAGTTTTAAGGGCTTGATAGCAGATAGAAATGTTGATCGAAATTTGAGTTATGTGATTTTTATGTGCCATCACAGGCTATCCTGACTCATCTCATTAAAGCTTTGTATGATGACGCGAGTTTCAGGAATGCAACAAAAACAAATACTGAGATCAAAGATAATATGTTCGCCAAATGTTAAAAAGTGTGCCCAGCCCAGTTATGTAGCGCCAAAATGCAGAGCCAAATTAACACAAAGACAAAGACACAACTAAACACACTAGATTCCGCAGTTGTGTTGTCTATGTGATAGAGGGACACACACCCAGGAATTTGACACTTTAGGCTGCCAGTATATACACATACAAAAATATCTCACCTGAAAGGAACACATTAGGGTCTCATCCACACTCATCATAGCACCTGCGTTGTCAAACTCCCCACAGTAGTTGGGAGCCGAGAACAGAGTCACAAGCTGCCTCTTGGCAAAAAACTCATAGCCATCTTCAACCACCTAAAGAAAACAAACAGGAAAAAAAGTCAATGGAAAATCCTTATTTGCCTGGCCTATGACAATACAAATTGAGTCACCATGACTGAAAAGGTTGCCACGTGTACACCCTTTAGTCCATGCCACGACTGTTCTTGTCTCTTCCCTATGCTATAGCCAGTGACATAAAATCAAAAATCAACTAAATCAACTAAATCAACATTCAGTCAGTAGATGTGTTGAGACCCATTTGAACTAAACCTCAACTGTGCACTGAGCTCCCTGCCTAATAATTATTGTATTTATTAATAATAATAATAACAATAATTATTATTGTTATTTAATAATTGTATTTACTATTTATTTTTAGTAAACAGATGCTTTAATCCAAAAAATTAAAGTAAATTAAAAAAAGTAAATTATTTTTTATTTAAATTCTGCCTTGAAAATCTATCATTGCAAATCGCAAATGTTTGATGTTTTATCAAGCTTTGTTCACAAGGACTGTGTGCCCAGTAAATCCAAACGTTCCATCACTCCCTGACAACATGCTGATACTACTCTGGGATTCTCATAATTGCCAATTCTCTGCCAAGCTATCTGCACATTGTGCTTTCTCAAAGAAAGGATATCAACCATATATCTTTACCTGATGGGCACGGCAAATCAGGTCTAGGTCGTGCTTGTGCAAGAACTTGGCCACAACCTCTGACCCAAATGTAAAGGACACGCCCCTGTCGTTTTCCCCCCAGCCCATAACATCCTTGTCTGGGTCGGACCACAATAGGTCGCAGAGCAGGCCCTGGTCAGGCACGTCGGTGGGACGCATTACACGCCTTATCTGCTCCATGGACTGCAGGTCCGGTGACAGCCCTAAAAGGTGTTGACGCAGAATCTATGACTAAACAGCTACAAGGTCCACATTTCATCATGTTTGACTGAGGCCCACGATCAGACTAAAACGATTGGCTCACTCGAGAACAAATAGTTGCTGATGTAAACAAAAAATGGAAGAGATGCTGATTTGGACTGTGTGAACAATTCTTCAATTCAACAGAAACCCACCTCCATGGCAGCAAAATATTTTCTCATCCACAATAGCTGCGATTGGGAGGCAGTTAAAACAATCTGTGAAGGTTTTCCAAAGTTTGATGTTGTACCTTCTTTTACCTGCAACATAAAAAAAGTTTTCAAAAATGAGCTTTCCTTTGTTTGGACAGTTTAACCTTTTAAAAATATATTTGTTTCCAATTTGCACTAGTATTGCTTATTCCTCTAATATTTACAAAAAAACCTACTTCCCATTATAGTTTATATTGCTTGCCATTAACAATTTACCTCCATTATGAAAATTACATAATACTTCTATTACTAATACAAGTTCAATGTGCAATACGCAACACATTTACTGTACTAAATCATAAAATTACCATGATATGTCATCAGAGATTAAGGAAACATGCAATTTCCATTCTGTGCCAGAATGTCTGTTTTTGTTTTGGTCTGTGTGATGCACTATTCTGAGTTGACTCCATCCACTACCCATTTTGACACCCCGGGTTTCCACATATGAAACTAACTGGTACACAAACATAGCATGATAAAGCCATGAAAGCAAGCAAACTGGACCAACTGAGATCGTAATAGATTCTACCCAACCTAAAAAGCCTTGTCCTCAAAAAAGCTCCATGACTATAGCCATGCTAAAACACGGGTAAATCTTTGAGTTGCATTTGAAAGAGCCCAGAAGTATTTCTGCATTTGGTGTCATTGTTACATATAGCACCTCTAAATATATATATATATATATATATATATATATATGTATATAAGTATATAAAGAAAAATGTTGTAAGTTAACTTTGTCAGCTCAGGTATGGTCATTTTATAAAAGACCCACACTCGTCGTAGAAACCATATATTCTGTTGATGGAGGCGCACTCGTGGTTGCCCCTGAGCAGGAAGAAGTTCTCTGGGTATTTGATCTTGTAGGCCAGCAGAAGACAGATGGTCTCCAGGGACTGCTTCCCTCTGTCCACATAGTCTCCCAGAAATAGATAGTTGCTCTCCGGAGGGAAGCCCCCATACTCAAAGAGGCGGAGCAGGTCATAGTATTGCCCATGGATGTCGCCTGCAGAGTGCATGCAAAACAAATAAATACTGAAACAAAAAACTAAAAAATTTAATGACTGTGAATATTCAGACATTACGTGCATTGTGAGGTAAGCAGTTTGGTAGGTCTTACCTTCTTCCTGAAACTTTAAAATTGGGTTTAATAGTTAATATTTAATTTAATTACTGAAACAAACAGCTTTAATGTCACCAGGATACGACAACTAATCGTATGATGTATGATATGACTAGTTGGTGAAAATGGCGTATTACTATTAGACCTCTGTACATTCAGATTTGTGGGTTACAGCCAATTAAGAAATAATGTAGACCCCAAACATTCTACATTTGGGTCCTGTTTCGCATAATGGTTTAGATACATACAGACCATAATTGCCAACCAATTTTCCCAGGAGAGTCTCGGTTTTCACTGTCCTCTCCTGGTAGTCACCCGGAGACAATATTCTCCCGCAATTCTCTCAAATTAGGAGAATATCTGTATTTTTCATTGTTTTTTAATCTGTCGCTTGCATCTATGTGGGTGGTTAACGAGGATTGTCTATGATATGAAGCTACTTTTGTTGTTTCATTACAGTTACAAGTGTGTGTGGTTTAATTAAGCATCCCGGTTTGGGGGTTTGAAAAGCTGATCACTCTAGTTAAAAAATCCTTATGCACTGGCTTTTAGCCACCCATTCGGTGGATAAAGGATCCCACCAAATGGCCATGCCTACAATTGCCAGATATGTATACTTATTTTATTGACACGCCAAGCGTTTACACCAGGCATAAATTGAAAGCATACAAATCACTCCATGCATACAACTTGTGCTTTTTACAAGAAAGAGTTCCACAACTACTAAATAGGAGGCTTTATAGTACTGACAACACTTGCCTGCGTGATGTCAGTGTGACGTGGTCTGATAAGTGGTCTATAGATCGATTAAGTTACTAATCCAATCATAATGCAACGCAATGAGACGGCTAGAGAATAGAGCAAGTTAAGAAGTAAAAAGAGGAAGAGGCAGAGGATGTTTTGTTTCCAGTGATGTACAGTGACCTCCAAAATTCTTGGCACCCTTCATCAAAATTGAGAAAAGAGATTGTACCAAATAAACAGTTAAGTCGCCTTCAAATATAGAAAACGTATTATTAAATCAAGTCTGTGAAACTGTTTTTTTGTTCTGGGGAAAGACCCAGAACATAGGGAAATCTCTCTATATCTGAGGGCTCAATGTTGGCAACTATGATACAGACACACAAATACAACTTACCACAGATCTTCAAAGGGGCTTCGAGTTCCAGGAGAATTGGCTGGCTGAGAAATATCTCTCTTGATTTGAGGCATAATCCACGGATTTCATTCTCCTGCAGTTGCACATTCTTCCCGGGTTTTGCGCCTCTGACTGTAAATAAATGAAACACGAGCAGAGCCTTGTGTTGTGTCGTGGTATGTTTATCAAGATGAACGACAAAAGGGACAAATAAATAAAGTCGTTTAGACTGCTAAATCAACATTAACAGCGCCACATGTCATTGCTAACATCACGTTGGATTGGCTGAAATAGCTGTTAGCTTTCAGTGTGTTGATAAACATGTGCAGCAGACTGAACGCAACACTGCTAGCATGCAGAAAGACATCTCGATGTTGGATGTGAGATTCTAGACGTCCTTACCATCTAGAAGGCGTTGGATGATACTGTCTATGTTGAGTTTGTCAACATCTGCCATTGCGACCGTATTTGCTAATAAGTGGAATTGTGAAACCAATATCTTCTGTGACACTTATCCTTTAGCTAGCCTGCTAGCTATACTAGCATTAGCGACGCAACGTTAGCTTCGAATTAATTTCTATATGAAACGAGGGGTGTCGGTGAGATACGGCCCATTTATTGAATCAAGCAGACTTTTGCTGATCTCTTATTCTACCCTGACATCTCAATACTGTTCAATACTACATCTGTATGTTAGAAAACAGAACGGATAAAATGTAATATTCGTAAGAAACGATGTCCTCGTTCTTTTTTATGCCGCACCTAGAAAAGCTGGGTTCTTCAAGTGTGTGCCTACAAATTCACCGATGCTGCCACCTACTGCTCTGGAATCGACACTGTGGCATGACTGCTGGGGAATAAGTGGAAGGTCGGTTCATGCATCAGCAACGAAACACGCACACGCACACACACACACACACACACAGGCTCTGTCCAGTATGCTATCGTGCATATGTTACTGTTCATATAGCAAAGCAATTTAAAACTTAATTTCGGGTCACTTAATACACAAAGAACATACTGGGAGCTGACTTTGCTCTGCTCCTTTCTTTGTTCACCTGGTTGTCAGCAGGGTTTGACAATGACACTCTAATTAGAAACAGTGCTGATGGAATAATTATCACCTAGCTCCATGTTTGGGCCTCACTCATTAGCGGTTTACTGCGAGATATTCGCTGTCTAAGACACCCCATCATCGGAAAAACGTACTCGCTATTACATATGGACCGCACAACAGCAGACGAGATTTCAAACTAGTGAGAACGTTTGATTGTAAAGAATGTCAAATCCCTTATGTTTGTTTATAAGTAGGTATAATAAGCCTGGCGAAAGTGTGTCCCTTTTTTTTTACCATTTGAGGAGATTACCCTGCCGGCGGGAAGGACTGTTTGACTGGAAGTCCCGCAGTGGCAAGGATTAAGCTGAGCTATTTACGCTTCTGCCAAGGAGCTGTGAAAGAACGTCCATGGAAAATGTGGCATGGTGACATGGTACAGTTTGGATTCACAGACCAAACCCCCACCCCCGCCCCCAAACCGACAGCTGCTGTCCTCTCTGTGGATTAGCACTCACACAGCTCTACGCCACATGGATGCTGTCCGTCTCCTGACATCTGAAGCAACTCAGCCTTCTGTGTGTGTGTGTGTGTGTGTGTG
>OMNS01003449.1:1612-11905 GCA_900303225.1 Laemonema laureysi | reverse complement strand
AATTCCCACAAGGCAGGCATTACATCATCATCGTTGTTGTTGGCGCAGTTTTCTGATATAAAATAATTCTTATTCAGCGGGTGTGGTCATGTGGTTATGATGCAGGAACAACAGCTCAGCCAGGCTCTCCGGAGGTATGTTACTTCTCTTCTTGTTAATGGCTCCTTCCATTGAAAAGTCCTGTGCCGCGCTCCCTGCTACTGCCGGGGCAGCCAGGTAGGCCCTCGCGACTGCAGCCAGCAGTGGGAACTGCCCCATTTTGGACTTCCACCACTCCAGTGGCTCAACCCCCAAGGAAGGCCTCTTGTCGGCTGTGAAGAGAGACAGCTCTATGTCCACAGCCTCCTCCTCTGCCAGGGCTGCTGTTCCTCCCGTCGGGGAGCCCAACAGGTCGCCAAGCAAGAACTGCATTCCAGACAGACCCTCCTGAGAGTCCGCCTCCTTCTCACCTGCTTCCTCGGCGTCGCTGTCCTCATCCTCCGCATCATCGCACCCTCTGAAGCTAATGGGTGGAGCGTTTTTAATGCGCTTGCTCCTCCGTGGTCGGTTGTCGTATGAATCGGACGACGAGAGGGAGGAGCTTCTCTTCATCTGACTTCGCTCACCGGCCAAACACCCCCTCTGGTTCTCCTTCATCATCTTGACCGCCTCCTCCTTCAGCCAATGAAGGGTGGTGGTTTGTTCCTTGAGAATGAGCACAACAGGTGATCAGGTTATGGAAAACAAAAAACGCCCCCCATTCCAATGAACACTAGATTACAAACAAAGCAAAAACCTTTTCTTTATTTATTGTTTTTAACTGACCTTGACCGCCATGAATCCCAGGTGACGGAACTGGGGGTCAAGAGAACACGCCACGCATAGAATCCGGTTCACCACAGGGTTCCCATAGCAACCCGCCAACCTCTCCCGCATTCTCAATTTCACCCCCTTGGTGAGGGGCAACACGTCGCTGGGCTGGGAGACGAGGTGGCGTGTGAGCAGGCCGATGAGGATGGGCTTGATCAGAGAGAGACGAGGGAAGGCCTCCTTTGCAAGGGTCTGACAAGCCACGTGCATGGGCTTCAGGACCGAACAGAGCTCCTGCAGAACCTTCCATTCAGACTCGCCGGGAACCACTACGCCGCCGTCATTGGAGTTGCTCTCAGTGGACACCTCGTGTTTTATTATGGTGCCCGTTTCCAACTTGATCAGGTCACAGACCAACTTTTGATGTTTGGCGAGAATGTTAACCACAGTGAAGAGACTTTTCCAGCTAAGTGGACTGTGAGCCCATGACTGTAAATGAGCCCGTTCCCCCAACGGTACTTTAAGTAACAGCAGCTCGATTTGAGACCGAAATGGGTTGTTCTTAGGACATACTGTAAACAGTCCTGAGAGAACATCTTGAAACATCCTCAGGGTTTCCGAGATGACAGGAAATGACATCACTTCTTCAATGCAGCCTTGCACAGCAGCAAAAAAGCAGGGGATGTGTGGCGCATGGTCACCTCTGTCTGGATCACCACTTTGGCTGCATCTTTTCAGCCCCAAGCTTCCCATCTCAAATGCGTCACCTCCGAGCAGGACTAGATCAGAGCGAGGGATTCCCCACTCCAGGGCCATTGTTCTCACTTGGGCTCCCATATCTTCTGCGTCAGTTTCCACCAGCCTTTGGGTGGTCAGCGCCCAGTTCTGAGAATCAAAGTTTGCATCTATATAATGTACCCAGAGAGTCGCATTCCTACTCGTTTCCCCCTGCCACACATGGAGCCAGGCATCCACACTCAGAGTGACTAAATGAGACACGTCCGTATGATGACCAAATCTCTCATTTGTCTCAGATTTTGGCATGTAGTCAAAAGCATTTTCTTCTTCTTCTTGGCCCACTGTTTTACATCTTAAAAGCTGGCACAGGTGCTGCTTCTTCTTTGTGTGGAGGTCCTTCAGGAGGGCCTCCAGCATGGAGGCTGAGGGCAGCTTGTAGGAGGACGGCAGGAATCTCTGTATCAATTGCCTGAAACCTTGCCCTTCTACCATGGCTGGTTGGTAGAGGTCCCTGATCAGGAAGTTGCCAATGGCGTTGGTCAAACTGTCCGAGTGCTGAGGGAGCAAAGGGGGCGTAGAGGCCCAATCCGGTGAGCTGCTGATTGGGGCCGAAGGCTTGGACCTTTGACCTATTAATCAATGATAAAAAAAACCTTGAGTTAAAAAAAATGTGATCAAGTGATGCAAAACAAAGAAGTTAAGATTACCAAAATAAATGATTGAATGAAATTTAATTAAATTATTTGAGTACATGGACACAGAATTACAAAAATGGGCCACATTCAACCTGGCTCTCTAATGACTTATTTACGTGAGCTGAAGAGTACAATGTTTCACAATGAAGACGAGATCTTTCACAGAGAAGACGAGAAGTACCACATAAATATATTACCACATGTCAGAGGGTTCCGGATTCTCTGGCCCTTGATGAAGCGGTGTGAACTAATCTCGTGTTTACTATTCAGATGGTTCACAGTGTCTCCAGAGGCTACCTGGTCACCACATAGCTTACACACCGCCACACTCCAGTCAATGGGCTGGCCAGTGGGGTCTGGCTTGAATCCATAGAAGTACCAAAGTCTGCTGTGGGCTTCAGTAGGATGATTCAAAAGGTTTTCAGTTCCTGGGAAAAAGTTATACTCTTCGTGAAGATAAAGAGAAGGCTGGCTGGAAGCAGAGGCAGGACCAGAGTCGACAGCTGAATCTGGGGTTGACGTGCTTGTCACTTTGTGGATGATGGGCATAGCGTCCTGTGATTGGCTGTTGTTGAACCACAGCGATGAGCTGGGCTCTTCTAGGGTAACCAGTTGGACATCCAGGTAGAGCCGCAGGATGTTCTCCTTTTTCCCAAAGTCACACCTTGTATCACGAGTATCTTAAAAACAAAAATAATAACACGATTGTGTAAGAAAATTATGCATCCAAATTCTATATCATCTTAATACCAGACAGATACATTGAACGAGAACTTAAACAAGAGCTTGCTTCTGTGGACTCACCCAGGCAAAGTATTCCAGCATAGTCCTCACCAATCCGGACCTTGAGTTCACCTCCCTCCGAGATTGGCTTTGAGGTTTTATAGTAGATCTGATGGTTCAGCTGGAGCACAATCAGGTTGTGATCCTCCTCCTTAGTGGCATATGAAACATACCTGACACATTTTTTTGCATTTAGTCATTTTGCAGACACTTGTATCCAAAGTGACTTTTAGATACAGGGGTTAGGCATTTGATTCATTCATAATTAACCTTGTAAAAACAAAATGATAATAAATAGCATTTTGATGAAGATGGAAAAGAAAGGATTATTGAACCAAGTGGGCAGTGTTACTTAAGCCAATGCGAGTTGCTCACCTCATCCAATTAGATTTGTTTTCATCTGTCCCATCTACATAGTAGAATTCAGAATCCTCCCTAATCTGGAGATGTGAGGAAAATGTATGGTTAGTTAAAGAGATTGTATTTACCAAGTTGTCCAAAAACGTGCATTCCCCAAAACAGATATTGATCCTATCAGATATGAATCAGAGATACTGTGATGACCTCATGGCCAATGACCAACATAATTCATGCAGTAACCAGCTTTTCTCCTTAGACTGGTCTACTCACAATCCAGGCATTGGTGAGGCTGGTTCGCAGTGCTCCTCTGACCATTTCCCCAACAAAGGGTCCAAATAGCAGGCCCTCTTGAAGGTGAAGCTTGGCGTACACCCCCATCTCGACCACCCACTCCTTAGAAGACGATCCAGGAGGTGACATGTTGCTGGGCTCGGGTTCCAACCGCAAATTCAGGCAAAAGGGGAGGGAGAGTGCTGCCCGCGAGGGCCCTCCCTCGAGCCAGGGCTCCCCCGGTCGAATTGCTGCATCTGAGACGTAGTTTTGGCTTGGAGTGGTCAGGAGACCTGGACTTTCCTTCATGGTATTTTCTGAGCCAGAATCCAAAACTGCATAGTCTGAAAATACAATGGTTTTTTGTTTAAAACAGTTTCAGAGGGACTGTAGACAAGCATGTAGTAGATATTCAATTAGAATTTGAATAGGTGTTCATAAAATAAAATTGAATAAAAGAAAAAGAAATACAATAAAATACATCAGCCTTTAGTTATTGTTAGTTCTTTTATTCTTTATTTTCAAGGACAGCACTACCCAAGTCTTGGAAGGATAACATATGTTACTGATAATGTATCATTAATTAGTGTGGTTACAAAGTAAGCTAAACTATTGTTATTCTGTCTTAATATTATTTTTCTTTTTATTATTTTTTTGCCTCATTTTCCATAACTACAATTTGAAGGACCAATACCAAAAACTCAGGCATATATCAGTACAGTGCACAAGCGTAAACATTGTATATATTTTTATTTATTTAATTTTATTTAATTTGTTATTATTTAATATGGAAAGTGGATGGGGCTCAAAATCGAATCAACTACTCCAAACGTTGAACATCTTGGGAGTTGTCATATTTGGCACACATATGGAAACCGGAAGTAAGCAGGTATCCAAAAAGTTGGTACCACTTTGATCACAGGGGGGGGCGCTATAATTCGGGGTCAAACCTAAACTGCCACGCCCAGCTTGCCTAACATTTTGGAAATTTGGTACCTGGGCCTTATTTGACATACTGAACCTTCTGTACCGTTACAGTTTTGGAAAACCTTGCATTTAAAAAAAATCATGAACCATAAATGATGCTCCCAACTACAAGTTATATTTGATTTTATTCATTTCAAATATGTCCGTCTATAACATAACAACAGACTACACAAAATATAGTGAAGCATATCCAGTCAGTTGTGCAATTGGATGAAGGAAGCATTTGGCAAGACAGCAGCAGGTGTCCGGTCATGTCACATTTCCTTAGAATCGTCTGGTCACACCAGGGACTGTGAAAATGGCCTGCTGTTCTGCACTGAAGACTGCATTTTAATATGCATAAATCTAGAAAAATACAGGACAAAAATTAGTAACCAGATCTTGACAAATACCTACATGCCATCTAATTACCAAATTGGTTCACCTATTAAACTCATGGGTGTGAACTGGACCATGACTCTAAGCTGTGTGCGATGCTAAAAGCTTAACGTAATGTTAATCATTTCAGCCAATGTTGACATTAGTTTGATAACGACATTACCATGTCTAGTTAACGTTAGCAAACTCATAAGGTTAGTACAAGTTATTTGCTGCTTAACGTTACCTAACTTAAAAAAATAAAAGTTAATTATATAGAAATATTATGGTTGTATTGTTTACCTTGATGTTATTGGTGGAGGTCGTGTGGAACTACGAGGCATGGTATCACATCGTCCCTTGTGGCGAACACAATTTCAGAAATAAACTCCTTCTCCAAGCTCAGGACCGGAAAGGGTCCGACGAAGGAGGTGGGCCCGAGCCTGGAGCTCTGCAGCTAGACCCGTACGCATGCAACGGGTTGGCTCATTCAACCACGCGTTTTTCTTTCAGAAAACGCACATTTGTAGTTGGAGTTTGCAATTGATATTAAACATTGATATCAGTTCTGATTATCTCGGTAAAAGGAGTTTGCCATAGTAACTTAGTAATTGGATACTTTGAAGACTTTTAGGCCTAGATGGCGGCGTCTTCCATAGCCATGCGCTAATAACATATAGCCTACCTACTCAATGCTGAAACGTTCAACATGTTGAACATGCTCCATAACGTTTCACAGATATGTACTTACAAACAACTGGCTTGTTTTGTAGTTTGGCAGTCCATACAATTTGAAGGCCGAGTTAGTTTGATGATTTTAAGCATTTATATGTACAAACATGGCCAGTAAACTTTATACACTCATACCGTACACCAATAACTCACCGTGTGCAATAATACCACCAGAAAAGCCCTTACATTGATACTAACGTAACAAAACTACATTGCACTGCACGTGAAATGTGCATTAAATAGCATGTTTTGCAATGCAATGTTTGAGTAGGATACAACACTCCATTTCGTTTAGCTTTGTGGTATTCCGTATATCCTGCTATATCGTGGCACACGCTATATCGTGACACAAAGCATAATAACGTGAAAACAACGAATAGCCTACCGATTATGATTCGTACTTACCGCGTGGCCGTACAGCCAACATTTTACGGTGTCGAGTTCTCAGATGAGCTCTTAAATTTGTTGTGCTCCCATTTTTGCTGTGTACAATTCTCCTGCATAAACGACAAATCGGACTGCAGGGATCCAGTGGCTTTCCCCCTTCGCCTGCTATCAAGCCGAAATATTGCCACACATTAGACGTACAGTTAGGTTTCGGGATAAGATCCATGTTTTTTGTGCAGCTACTTGCTGCTAAGCCACAATAGCTACACATACGACTACGGATATTGGCAACACTGGCTTGCCGTAGGTTGCCGTCGTCATTGCGTCGAGTGACGTTGCCCTGGTAACCTGATACATTTCAATACATACCGACCTACTAAACGATACCTGTACAAAACAAACACGGATAATGGCTTCATGTTTGGTTCCCGACTTTCCTGCTGTGATGATGGCTTTGGAACATTTAGGGGAATTAGACAAGCAGTTGAAAGAAGAGAAAATGCCATTCAACCAGGAAGCCAGTCATCATCTAAAAGAAATAGCAGCTGCTGTTACTAAGCTAGAGGCGTCCAGGCGCTCAGTTCATGAGCAGTTAGAAGTTGAAACTATAGAAAATGGCAAAGTAAGACACCAAATTCACAAGATACAAGATAAAATTAGCCAGGACATAATGGCTGACGTGACTGCAGCCAGAGAATCAAATGCAAAGGAGATGCAAGAGTTGCACGCAGACCTGAACAGCATCTCAGAGCTTCACAAAGCCATAGTGACCAGACAGGAGGAACTCATCAGACAAAACACTCTATTGTATCCAGAGAGGGAGCAGGTGAAGACAAAACATGAGAGTGACAAGGCTGCTTTTAACAACCAAATGAGCCTAAAGCTCAGCAGAGAGGTCCAGTTGCAGCAGACTTTGAACAAAGTGGAAGAACTCAAGACCTGCATTGCTACCGTGGAACACAGCAAAACGACACTAGAACGCAACATGATGCAAGAGAGGGAGACGTCCGACGTGACCAAGAAAGGTCTGCTTGGCGAGGTGGAACAGGCGGTGAAGAAAATGCGACAGCAGAAGCACGAGAACGCCAGAAAGAAGAAGCAGCTGGACAAAAGCACCAATCAGCAACTGGACAAAGACGACCGACTGGTCGAGCTGACACACCGCAGCACCCAGTTGGAGCACGCCGTGGAGAGGCTGGCGGTGTCGCGCGGCCAGCATGAGCAGCAGCTGAGGGAAGCCACATCCAGCCGTCGAGATGCAGTGCGGCAGATGGAGAGATCCGAGAGGGAACTGTGTGAGCTGCGTCAGCACTATGAGACCACCACCCAGCGGCTCCAAGAGGACCTCATCCTGGTGGACCGTGACCTGGACGAGGGCAAGGCGGCCGGGGGAGTCCACCGGGAGTCCTTGGCCAACGTCGCAGAGAGCTTCAAGGCCCAGCGGCGTGAGGAGGACGAGGCCCGGGCGCTCCACCTCAACGTCTCTCGGCGTCTGGAGCGCTCCACCCTCCGCCTGGAGGAGCGCCTGGCGTCCATCGCCAGGCACCGCAACGAGGCCAGAGAGATGGAGGAGGAGATTGGCCAGCTGCTGGAGACCAACGTCCTCAACGGGGCTCTCTTCCAGGAGGGCCAAGAGAAGCTGCACCGCCGGCTGGAGGTGGAGCTGAGGAACGTGGTTGGGGCGGAGGAGGAGAAAGGGCAGCTGGCACGTCTCCTGCAGGAAGCGAAGAGGGAGCAGGAAGCGTACATCACTAAGGCAACCGCCAACATCAGCGGCGCGAGGCGAAGCTACCAGGAACTGTGCCAGGAGGAGGTCACCCTGCGGCAGAGCCTGTTGTCAAGTGAGGAGGTGGACTCCCTGACTGGTCAGGTGACTCAGGCTGGGCTTGACTTTGTTCAGATGGAGAGCGAGTACCGCAGGGAAATAGAACAGCTCGCCAGGGACAGCGAGCACATCATGAGGGACAGCGAGGTAAAGAAGAGGGAATTGGAGGAGAGAGAGGTGACTTTGAGGGAGGCGGAGGCCCGCTACAACCAGGAGGAGTCCACGCTGCAGAGACTCGAGCGTCTGATCACCGGGCTGAAGAGGGAGAAATCCCACCTGGAGCTGTCCACGGAGGAGCTCCATAAGAACACCAGCACCTTGCTGAGGCCCAGGGAGGAGATGAAGGCAGAGCTGGAGGCTGCGCGAGCCCACCACAGGGGACTGCTGGTCAGCCAAGCCTCTGAGCTCAGAACGGTGGAGGTGAGCATCTGCAACAGTGGGCGGAAGCTGGAGCAGGTGAGCGTGGAGAACAGCAGGATGCACCTGAGCATACTGAGGATGAAGGAGGACATCGCCAATGCCAGGAAGGACATGGAACGACACAGGAAGAGGATTGTGGCCCTCGGAGAGGAAGAAAGGGCTCTGTTTGAGCATGTACTGCAAGCGTGGAGAGAGGACCTGTTAGTGGCTCGCGGGGGTTGGGACAGTAACCGTCACTTGTTGGAGGCTTTTGGGGGGGTGTTGGGTCAGCTGGAGAACAGAAGCTTTCAGTTTGAAAGTGTTACTACACGTGTGCAACAACAACTGTTACACATAAGCAAAATAGGCTACTAGACAATAAATCGCTAAATCGCTTACAGACTGCAGTTATAAACATGCGTCAGACCACCCTGTTTAGTTTCATGTGTGTATTAAAAATATGTGTGTGTTATGTGTGTACATACATATATAATTCTGTGCACCTTTCCTACATAAATCTTTCCCCAAGATTTGTATGGGATCCTAAAGTAATATGATGTATAATAAATATAATCGAATATGAAAACATAATATTTTAGAAAGGTCATAATCCAATTGCAAAAAAAAAACAAAAAATAAAATCAATTGTTGTTTACTGGCTCTTTTATTTAAAACGATTTCAAATGACTATATTCTCAATTGTAACAATTTAAACTCACTACAAAATAATGCATGTGATTTATAATTAATTCTCAGTTTTCTTTTCCTGTTATTTCTCGTTTTTATTACTGTAATCATGCCACGGTACATTTAACAACAGTGTTGCGCAAGTTCACACTTAATTAGCGCTACCTCAAAGTTCAGTTCACACAGATTAAAATGAACAAATTCACGTTCACAGTTCACGTTCAAGTTCTTCAATCACAGATATTTTTTTTATGAGCTGCTCTGGGCTTATCGTTTTCAGTAGAACCTCTTCCTACCAATCCATCCCCAGCCTCTAAATCCATAAGTTATGTATGTTAGTCTACTAGTGGAAGTGCAAAAGCAAATAGAATAAACAGTTCAAAAGTAAATTCCTTTGTTTTCTCGTGTGCATGCATTTGTGCATCAGTACTCATACTCACCTACCAAAATCCATGCATAATACCATTCAAACAAAAGTAATTTCTTAAAAACTAATTACATATATCCTGCCAACCTTGCAGGAACTTATACTAGGAATTCAGTGACTGAAGTGGGAATTAGAACATTGAATAAAACAACTTACAACACATATGGAAGAAATATGCAGAGGGAGTGCACACCAAGTGGCTGTTGGCTGGTCTTACCCTTTGCTATTGTTTTCTTTTGATTACGAATCACTTGCAGATATTTCCAAAGACTAGACTGATGCTTCAACTCGATGTGTCGTTTCAGATTTGATGACGATGTGGTTGACGTTCGGACTTGTTTTTTCAGACCTGGGCACAGGGAGCACAATTTGCACAGAAATGTGAGATTTCTCCTATTGGAATCTGTGCTGACTAATTCGTAAAAGTCCTTCAAATGCTCATATAGACTGGCTTCAGTGCTAGCTCCACTGTCAGTATCGCCACCAGCACTAGCCATTTTGCAAGAGAAAACATTAAACTAGTTGTAGCGGGATATGGGTTTATGTGATGTGCAATGTATCATGGGAAGCGTAATCCACGAATGTGGTTGGTTAAGAAGAAGCAGCGAGAACGGTGTGGCCAATAGCAGCTGCTGCAGGGATCACCAAGCCAGGCAGTCTCTCACTACTGAGCAGGAAAAGCATTGTCAACGAGGGTGTTTATCATAGACAGTAAAATGGTGTTTATCGATGTCGGACTTTGCTCTGGCACTGGATCTAGGCAGGAAGAGCTACGAATCTCGCACAAACCGGAACGAGCTCAAATTCACGTTCTGTAGTTGTAAAAGTATACGTTCACCGAGTTGTGCATGAACGCG
>OMNS01003358.1:4226-18287 GCA_900303225.1 Laemonema laureysi | reverse complement strand
GCGGGGGCTGGGGGGGCGTGGGGGGGTGGGGGCGGTGGTGAGCGTAGCCGTGGGCCCGCGAGAAGGAGCTGCTGTTCGGCTCGGGCAGGAAGTGGCCGGGGTCGCAGGCGTGGTGTTTGGGTTCGCTGTCATGGCGACCGTGGGATGAGGAGGAAGAGGAGGAGGAGGGGGGGGCAGGGCAGTCTGGGATGGCTCCGCCCTCGCCCTGGAGCTGGTTCATGGTCTCGTCGTCCTCCTGCGGCGTGTTGGGGCGTCTGGACGTGTACTTGTTGCTGCTGTAAAGGTCAAGGAGGTTCTGTTGTGTGGATGATCACCTGAGGGCCATGTTGGTCAGACTGGACAACAACTGGTGAATAAGGTTGTTGCCTCTATTCTCCAGCTGGCACTCAACCCTTCAAGAGGAGACCTGCACGTCTGGCCTCAATAGGTAGACCTGTGGTCTTTATTGTGGTTATTACTGTATTGTAACCTGAGGAACTGTAATTCCAGGAGTCTTGGCTGTCCCACAGACATTTAGATTAGGTTCTGGACCAATCTAATCTCCTGCTGCAGGACCTCAGGCTGCAGTACGGGTCAACCAGCAGTCCAGGGGACTCCACTGGTCTCATGTGGTTCTGCTTGTTTGCCATTTGAGTAAACCTTTCCAGTGATAAGTTTAACTCTTTAATCCTGTCCTGTTTACCTGAGCAGGGATAACCTAGTGTTGTTTATTTGGTGTAGTTCCCATGGTGACCTTGTCGCGCTTCTTAGCATAGTGAAGTCTTGGCCAGCTGGTCATATTCTAACACCTTTATCCACATGTTTTACAAAAATATATATATTCAGTACATTTGGAATTGTACACCAGCCAAGACGGTGCGAACATTTTATAGTCGATTACACTTGTGATTGGAAAGTGACGCATTGCACTCGACTGTGCAGCTCACGGTTTAGCTGCCGACAAACTGCTGTCTTGATTTTATCTTCGTGCAAATCGTGTCAAAATAATTGGTGAAAAACTGGTGGAAAAAAAAATCGGCATTAGATTCGTAATCGACTCATTCTAATCGGAAAGATGAATACCGGTAGGTCCGAAATGTACACACTTAATATGAATGTGTAGGCTGTATGTGTAAATGTACTGAGCTGAACGTTTACCTGTTGGGTGATGATGATGGGTAGACAGGTGAAGGCAACATAATGAGGTTTACCGTCGGAGATCCATGCGTGTCCAGGCCGGGCAGCAAAACTCCTCACTGCCCACAAGTGTCATCATGAAAACGCCATTTACAGCAACATACTAGTAGACCTATATTTATCTTTTATTTGGCAACAGGAATACAAATGTTAAAGGCGTCTGTTACCCTAATTATATCCCGACATATCCTTTTAATTAGCCGTACATTGTGAGGCTTATAAGCGAGGCCTATAATTACAAGACTGGTGAGGAGCCAGTGGCATGCGGCTGGAGGTCGTTCACTTCACCGGGAGAACATGAGACCTCCATAAGAGGCTACTTGTAGACACAGTGGAGGAAGAAGACACTAAAGGTTGAAGACGAGGGCGTTGGAGGTCTTCAAGTGAAAGGTTCCCACTCCTCGCCTCCAAACGATACTTTAAAGTTTTAACAAGCAGGTAAACGCCCGCAGCCTGTGAGCGCAGTGCAGCGTAATGCTTGTGTAAGTGTGTCTCTATTTCAACGCCTTTCTGCAGTCGACAAAGTCTCCACTGTTGTTTTTTTTAAACAGCGTGACTGATCTTTCTTTGAAATAAGTGATTTGTTGACATCCTGTTTCTCATCTTCTCGCTTTTGGTTGAGAGAAAAGTGCAAACGAAGGTACAGAAATCCCCCACCTCTGCAGATAGGCGACGTGGAGCACAATGATGATATGGAAAAAAACTTTCCTGTCGGCATTTTGACAAAGTTAACCACCGCCAGGTCGTTGTATGAGAACAAGTCTTGTCATATATTATCATGTAATCGGACGTTAGAAGTCTATACAGTGCTCATAACGCCGTTAAGCCGTATATACATCTGTATGTTCCCCAGAGTAAAACACGTAATAATCACAAGGGTAACGATGTACTTTGTAAACAACTTGATAACCAAACCCCCGTCACCAGCGCCTTACCTTGTGTCTCCAACAGGTAGACGCGCTTTACCGCCGCATCACCAATGCAGGTGAATCCACGGTGAGTTACACGGGGAAATGTGAGTCCTTCTTCTCCTCGCTGTCAAAGTTTGTCTTTCATTTTTCAGTCCCTTCCAGATCAGAGAAATGAAGATTGAAGTTTGGTGAAGAGGAGCTTATGTCACACACTTCATCTGCACGCCCAGCAGAGCTGCAGCTCCGCCCTTCCTCCGTCCCAGATAGTAAATATAGCGCAATCAGCATTGTGTAACGCCGGCGTTTAGCCCAAGATGTAAAGACAAATACAGAAACCGAATGATAAGTAGCTAAATATAAAGTTGATGTATGTCTGTATATTTTTCTGAATTTCAGCTTTTACAAAAGCTTTTACTTTTGTTTTTGTTTTTAGGAATTCCTGACATGATAACGATAGTAGGTATATATGGTCTATCTCCTTATACTTAACCTGTGAGGTACAAACCAGTTTGAACAAAACCTGTTCTGAATACCAATTCCTCTCCGTACAACAACCCGGGTAGAGGCTCTCTTCAACACCTTACACGATTCCTCGTTTAGTACGCTAGGCAAACAGTTGAGTAAATCTTACTTAACCTTCATTCCTGTTTAGTTTTATGCTACCATTATAGGTCTGCCCTTCCAGCACCCATCACCCCCCCTAACGTCCCTGGAAGGAGGATCCCTCTTCTGGGTTCCTTCTCAAGGTTCTCCCCTCTGGGTTTGGGTTAGGGTTAGAGTTGCTTCTTGTCCTTTGGAGGTCTTGGGGTTGTGGTGTCATGTAACAGATGAAGGGCTTCACAGATCAAATGACTTGACGTAGCAGCGTATTGATTTATTAAAAGACTGTATCCATGGATTTGATGAATATGAAGACCTTCAATTGTTTTAGGCTCATTAAACTCCTTGTCAATCAGAACTAACTATAAAGAACTCACAATGAAGACATGCATATCTTTTAGAATGATTAAACTGTCACCTGAAACATGAACATTGTAATATGAACACACGCACCCTAACGATAAAGTCGTTAAGTCAGTGTAGCACATGGTGTCCTCTCACTTGTACATTCCCTTCATCATGTTGGTCATGTCATCTGAAGGCGTGCAGGAAGGGCGTGGCATCCACGCGTGCCTGTCTGGAGTAGCAGGTGTCTAACCAGGCCGTCTGTGTGGCCACAGCCTGAGGGTAGCGCCGTACCAAGTCCTGGAGCTCCTGGTAAACCACAACCTTCTGTTTACATACTGCAGATAAAGCAGCCTTCTGGAGAAGGACCAACACTTAAACATTACATGAATGGCAGACCAACCTGCATTGGTTTTTTTTGTCCAATATATTTTTCTGCCTTTATGGACAGGAGAGTGGAGACAGACAAGTGGGTTGAAGAGATGACCTGTAGAACCCAGACCTACCTGTGTTCCACACACCTGGCTGTTATTAGCATTCATGTGCTTAGCATGCCTGCAATTAACTCGCTTCACTCCATATGATACACAGGCCTACCTGTGATTAACATACCTAGCTACCTGTGATTAAGACACCTAGCTACCGGTGATTAAGACACCTAGCTACCTGTGATTAAGACACCTAGCTACCTGTGATTAAGACACTTGGCTACCTGTGATTAAGACACCTAGCTACCGGTGACCTATGATTATCACACCTACCCGCGGCCTCTCTGTGATTTACACATCTGTAGTTAACAAGCCTACCTACCTGTGATTAACAGACTCACCTGTGAGTGGAAGGCATGGGTGACCTCGGCGACGATGTGTGTCACCATAGAACTCATGATGTCCTCTTCATCTCCATCATAAGTATACCCTTATTAAGGAGCAACTCAGTAAAGAAGTAATATGGAGAATACAATTCAATTGGGAGCTTGTGTTCATAACATCAATTAACGTAGGAGTCGTCTTAATCCTGTGTTGCTGACCTTGGGTCTTAATTGATAGGTTAATTGATTAACGATGCTAGCCCCTCTGGGCGTGGCTGTGAGGATATGTGATGAGGTGGCGCGCTAGTCTCTTCTTCTCAGTCGCGGACAGGTTGTAGAAAAACACAAACACCCCCCTCATGAAGTCTGGGAGGACGGCAGAACTCCTCCGCTGAGACCCCTCCGCTGACCCCTGTGCTGGTCTAGCTGACCGGCCCGGCGATGCTGGACCGGGGACGCAGGTAGAGGCTGGAGGAGGTGGTGTACTGGTGGAGGGTTGAGGAGGAGCGGGTGGAGCTGTGGTGGTCATCTTGGTGGTACGTTTGTGGTAATATCTGTCAGCAGCCAGGTCAAGGCTAAACACACTGTATTACTGTGTAAATGACAACGTTAATGACATTTGTAACTCCTGGTAACTCACTAGGAAGGTGTGATGTCATTGTATTGGAGGAGGATTTTGTGTCGGGTGATGTCATGTAGAATGAGTTGTGTATAATGATGTAGGATGATGTCATGTATGGTGGTGTGACATCATGTAGGATTAGGTCGGACTATGTAACGCAGGATGACGTCATGTATGGTGGTGTTGTGCAGGATACATGAAGGTGGGGACACCTCTGGAGGACAGGTGCTTCCTGATCAGCCTCTCTGTGCCGTACCAGTTGAAGCCTCGGGTGGCGTGTCCGATACGGGGGAGGTGCACACTGGCTGGGAGGGGAGGAGTCATGCATTAGCAGCAGTAATGCACATCTGGTGGGATAATGAATGAGCTACCGTATGGGAAACAAGTCGATTATTACTGGATGTGGATTCTCCAGAATAAATCCTCTGTCAAATACAGAACATGTGATATATTTATATATCACATGTTCTGTATGTGTATATACATCATATACATTGAGGTCTTTTGTGCCTTTATGGACACTGAGGATAGACTTGACAGTGAGGGGGATGGACTGGGGTCTGGGCCTGGACCACCCAGCCTGGGTCTGACCTTTACTCCTCCGGGCCGCAGAGGAGATCTTCTTCAGCCCTCCTTCCAGAGCACTGAGGTGGATCCCAGACAGGATGTTGGATCTGTCCCTCTGCTGGGCCACGATGAGGGCCAACTAACACACACACAACACAGTCACCCCATGACCCGTAGAACAGCTGTGCTCATAGTAAATGGACTGCATTCATGTGTTTTTCCTAACCAATGTGGCCCATTGTTATCTGACAATTATCAAAGTGTGTATCAAAGTTGAATGCCTGTTGGCGGCCCTACCTGGTCCTGACTGTCCATCCTGGACTGTTTGTCATCGATGGGAAAGAGAAGCACATTCCCCAGGTCCAAGTCTGAAACATTACATCAACACATTCACAACAGCTAGCATGACTTTAAAGCTGAAAATATGTAACACATTCAGAACAGCGAGCAGGACTTTATACATGCATGCATCTCAACATACAAGTTCAGATTTTTGATCTACATTCTCAGATCCTACTCTACACAAGTCTCACACCAAGCTAGCTCATAATTGATTAGCTCAAGCCAAGCTAGCTCATAATTTATTAGCTCAAGCCAAGCTAGCTCATAATTGATTAGCTCAAGCCAAGCTAGCTCATAACTGATTCCCTCCAGCTTACCTTTCATGCTACCAGCTAACTCGTATTGTTTGCTTGGTTCATCAGACCTCATCTCCAGAGCAGTAAACAGGCCGCCGCGTCCCCATCGCCCAGAGTCATCTGTACAACACAACAACCATGAAAACACAATCCTCAAGCACAACATAACGATGCATACGATGCACAACCCCGTTAAAACACACAACCCCATTAAAACACACAACCCCGTTAAAACACACAACCCCATTAAAACACACATTGAGGGTTCGTACCAACGCAGTGGACAATGATGGCGTCTTCCCGTCCAGCCTCAGGGTGCGTGACGTCCCCCAACACGTAGTGGATGGCGGTGGGGTCTGCCTCCGTGGAGCCCTCGCTGGCCAGGCTGGCAGCATCCTCCTCGTCTTCATCGCTGTCCTCCGACTGAAGGCACAGAGACCTGTAGCCCGTGCTCTGCCACCAGGCCATCCTGAACCAACCAGTCAATCAATCAATCATCAGTTCATTATGTGAATTTTGAATATTCATTCAGTGATCTTGATTCAGGAAGTATTCTGAGCAGAAATATGTACAATAATCTGCATGTTTGGGGGCAATAGTGTAGTGGTTAGGGTGTTTGATTCCCAACCAAAAGGTACCGAGTTCGATCCCAATGTCCTCAGCCTACCTGTAAGCATCCTTAAGATGCCCTAAACACTACCAGCATCTAAATGTACTGTTCAGCTGCATCTCGCTTCAGGTAAAAGCATCTTCTAAAGAGTCCTAGTAAATAGTCTGCATTGAAGGACTGAATTAAGTTTTAATCAAGTATTCGGCCCTGCAGCCGTCTGTACGGAACAAGAGCTGCTGCTGACTCAGTGGCAGCCATACTTTTTCTTCAGCTTCTGCTCCTCCAGTTTGTTCTTCCTGTCCTGTTGGAGTTTGGCCCTCTTGGCGGCCGACTCCTGGCTCTTCTGATGCCTCAGCTCCAGCTCGGCCGCGCTCAGGGGCTTCCTCTTCCTCGCAGAAACCCCAAGAGGGCCGGAAAGACACACCTGGGGAGTGGAAGGACACGAGTCTTAAAGGTATGTGAGGACCGAGAACACAACTCTTTTAAAGACATGCGAGGACCAAGAACGCAACTTTTAAAGATGCATGTGGACCAAGATGGACACGACTCTTGAAACTTGTGTGGACTATTAAACATTATTGAATAGCAATACTTGTCCCAATTAATTATGTGTCTTAAGTCTTACTTAAGACACATAATTAATTGGGACATTAACTTTAATCTCCAGATAACGGTGGTATCTCCACATGACGCCACATCCGGACCAGACCTCCGCAGGGAGGGAGAGTGAGAGCGACGGCGTTACCCCAGCTTTGTGTCTGAGCGACGGACCCGCTCCGGGGTCGTCTGTCAGCGCAGCCAGCTGCTCCTCCTGCAGGCGCTGGAAGCTCTTCAGGTCATCAGCGCTGGGTTCGGTGGAGTAGTCCCGCCCCTCAAAGTAGTACATGCGGTGCGGCGGCTTCTTCTTTCCATCCGTTGGGTCTTAAAGTAACCAACCCAACGTACACATGAACCACAGGAACAGACCGTTTCTGATTGGGTTAAATCTGTGATTAAATTGGGTCTGGAACAGCCAATCAGAAACAGTGATTGCAGCAAGCTGTGTAAGATATGACTGTGGTCGCTCTAAAACATACTTTGGACATCGGCTTCAGACGGAAGAGTCTCCTCTTCTTCCTCCTCCTCCTCCTCTCCTCTGCTGGGTGAAGTGGGGTCCTGCTCCGCCACCCACTGGCCATTCTGTGTATGACCGAGGATCTTCCCCAGGTCCACGTCCTGTATGGAGCTCTCTTCAGACCCCAGCAGTTTGTCCACTCCGAACTGTAGGATCTCACTTAACTAGACCGACAAGCAGAAGAACTTCAATGAACTTGAATGTTGAAATGTATCGTTTTGTACGAATAAGAATAAGAAGCTGTGTTCTGAATTCAGACAAAACAAATGTGTAATGTTCCCCTGGTCCTATAGGCTTGGTTGTAAGGGTGTAGAGGCCCGGGAAAGAGAGAGAGGAACCGACCTGCAGCCCGGCGGCCGCGGTCTGGGCCTGGTCCAGCAGGGAGAAGCGTCCCTCCTCGATGACGGCGTTGGTGAGGACCAGCTTGGACGTAGCACGGGAGTAGACTATCTCCTCCACTGAGTCCCGACCCAGGAGTCGGACCACCTTCACCGGCCTGACACACACACACACACACACACACACACACACACACACTCTGTGTCAACAATGTGTGTAGAGAGACGGCCAGGCAGACAAGAGGTATCCATTGGACGACTGTGCATCACCTGGTCTGGCCAATCCGGTGACAGCGGGCAGCAGCCTGCAAGTCATTCTGGGGGTTGAAGTCACTGTCCATGAAGACCACAGTGTCCGCCGCCGTCAGATTCATCCCCACGCCCCCTGCGGAGAGACCAGGCCGCCAGAGACACATGTTAGGACTCTCGCGTGTCTGCCCTCAGAAACAAACAAAACAACACCCGAGGTTCCCTCACAGGACTAATGAGTGTTCCCTTCTCCGCCTTCAGGTGGCGCTGGTGAGCTCACCTGCTTTCGTGCTGAGCAGGAAGACGAACACGTCTTTGCTGCTGAAGTTCTTGATGGCCAGGTTACGCTCCTCTCCGCGTACTGAGCCATCCAGACGCTCGTAGCTGTACCCTGCAGAGACCACCGCCAGGTGCAGGAGCAGGTAGGGGTTAGACAGTACAGAGACGGGTCATTAAGGAGCAGGTAGGGGTTAGACGGTACAGAGACGGGTCATTAAGGAGCAGGTAGGGGTTAGACGGTACAGAGACGGGTCATTAAGGAGCAGGTAGGGGTTAGACAGTACAGAGACGGGTCATTAAGGAGCAGGTAGGGGTTAGACAGTACAGAGACGGGTCATTAAGGAGCAGGTAGGGGTTCTTCTGTGTTTCACAACAAGTAGTGTTTACTGACAGTACCAGTGCTTGTACCAGTAGCCTACCTCTGTATTCCATGTAGTCCTGCAGAATATCCAGCATCCTGGTCATCTGGGAGAACAGCAGAACTCGATGGCCCCTTCAGACAACATGAGCAGAGGATTAACCACTCAGATGAAGGTGAGCAGAGATGTTCTGGCCCGCCGCAGAAAGGAGAACATACTGTCATGATCATTTAGTACAGCGTTACATGTAGCTGTAGGTTCAGGTATGAGGTGAGACATGCCTACATTTAGGTAATGGTTTGGTGTATGACATAAGTGTATATTATACTGTATATTTTAGATTGCTAGTATCTACACCCCCCAGTGGTGACCAGCAGTATTGCGACTACTGACCCTTTATGGAGGAAGGCCAGCAAGCTGTCCAGGAGACACAGTTTCCCACTGGCTTCGACCAGATGCTCACCCATGATGAAGGGCTCCGGCTCCACCCCTGAGACACGCACACAGGAAGCAAACGCTGATGTCACTCGCCAGGCCGTCGCCTAGGCAACAGGCCCCCAGCATTACGTGGTCCCCGAGACCTCAGACTCACCGTCAAACAGGTAGGGGTGGTCAACGCACTTCCTCAGCTGCATCAGGATGTTCATCAGCCTCGTCTTGTTGCCTTGCTCATTTCCAAAGGCGTCTAGACGGAGGACAGAGTCGTTATTCAGACACATCAAGTTAGGTTGCACAGCGTTTCAGCCAAGCTGTGTGCATGTTGTGTCCAATCCAATGGATGTATTTTTTTGGGAGAAAAGTCTGTTTTCCAGGTGTATTTTCCAGGTATCTTTTCCAGGTATCCCCAACAGGTGTGTGTTCCAGGTGAGTGCGGGTCTCTCACCCAGGTCCTTGGTCAGGATGGCCTTGTAGTATTTCTTCTGCAGGGCTGACAAGCCGTGGTACATCAGCAACTCCGTCTTCCAGGGCAGGTCAGCCGCCACCTCCGCCTTCACCCGGCGGAGCAGGAAGGGCTCTAGCACACTCTGTAGCTCCGTAGCTGCACACACACAGGAAGTAGTATGTTACTACACACAGGAAGTGGTAGACCACCGTTACTAGTACACACAGGAATCATGGACAGTAACAGTGGTTCTACTGTTCCTACCCAGAGCGGGTTGGTTCTGGAGGTTAGCGTAGGACTGGACGAAGTTCTTGGCCTGGTCTGGGGGGAACAGGCTGGGCTGGATGAAGCTCATCAGGGAGTAGACCTCCTGGAGGTTGTTCTGAATCGGAGTCCCGGTGAGCAGAACCCGGAAACCCACAGAGAACTAGGAGAACATAGAGAACAACACAGAGATGAAGAGGAAGAGCATAGACAAAACAACACAGTGATGAAGAGGAGGAGGATGATGATGACGAAGAGAACCGGGAAGAAGATGAAGAGGAGAATGATGATGATGAGAGAGGAGGAGGTGCTGTGGTACCTCTCTCAAGATCTTGTGGAGCAGGGAATCCTGGTTCTTCAGTCGGTGAGCCTCATCCACTACTAGAACCTTCCAGTTCAAACTGAAGACAAGGGAGATTAGTTTAACTAACTAGAACAACGCTTGGTTAGTCCTACAGGTTTGTCTTTCCTCACTGAAATACATGACCAGGGACTATTTTATGCTTTTTATTTTGTTTACGACACAAATGCTCCTACCATAAATGTTCCTACCATATGTTGAATATGTGTGTGAAGGAACGTTTTAAATAAAGACGACTGACCTTTTCAAGAATGAAAAGTCTTTGAGACATATCTGGAAACAGACATAATCAACGGTTGTATGTTAATTAGTAGCAGTGTTATTTGTATACATGTCTATCATATATACCCTGACATACCCTACATATACCCTCACCTCGTACGTTGTGAGCAGAACGCTGAACGGCGTGTGCTCTGCGTCTTTCCTTAACTCGGCCCGTTTGTCTTTGTCTCCTTTGTAGCACAGCACAGAGAGAGAGGGTGCAAAGCTGCAGCAACATCATGTGTTAACACATGTTTCATGTGTTAACACAACACCACAGGCCTTTAAATGCAGAGTGTGTGGAAGTGAGACGACGAGACCTTCACCTTTGCAGTTCCGTTCTCCAGTTCTCCAAGACGGACAGCGGACTGAGGACCAAGAAGGGCCCCTCCACACGGAGAGATCCCTTCATGTACACCAGTAGGGAAATGGTCTGAAGGAACATCACATGCTGAGTTTAAAAGGTGCAACCATTTCAGAAAAGTATTTCATTCGTCAAAGAAGCCATCACATCAAAGGATGTTCCAAACTGTCATCTCAATTTAACTTGAAGTGAAGACATTTTATATTTCGACCTGACTGGGTTTTCCTAAGCCCATCTCATCTCCTAAAAGTATCTTTAATTATCAAAGCAATCGTATTAAAGGACGTATCTCTCTGAACTGAATTTAAACTCTCAACAGAAGAAGTGAAAAAACGCGTGTTTATGTTTGTTTTTCTCCACTCAGACCTGGCAGGTCTTCCCTAAGCCCATCTCGTCTCCCAGGATACATCCCTCCTGGTTCTGGAGGCACTGGGCCAGCCACCGCACCCCGTCCAGCTGGTAGGACCGCAGCTGAATCCCTGAAATAACACACACGCACTTCTGGGACTCGGAACAACTCAGATCTCGGGTTACTATGAGATACCCGCCATTCTAATCAAATGTCGTTGGCTACAAGCGTATCCTTACTAAGTACATTGATGTGAAGTGAAGAACGTGGATCTATCCTTATGCTCCAAGAAAGCAAACACCATCAAGTGATTATGTATTATACATCTTTCAATTCAATAAGGCGGCTTATATTGGCCATACTTAAGAAGTTTTAAGGAGCAAATCTTAACCACTATAACTAATGCTGCCACTAACCGTGTAAGCCCCACTTTTGCAAGTCGCTTTGGGCCACACTCATCTTCTGTTTTACTGGAACATTGGCTTTTATTTTAAGAGCGAAACTCGTCATTTTCCAGTTATGAAAGTTGTCATCAACCGGAAGTTTCTGAAGTTCTGCCGACTCTTCCGCGCCAACCATTTGTTTATGATACGCGGTACTTCCTAGTCATGTCACGTGACCAGTACTTCCTGATCATGTGACCAGGACAGGTCGGTACCGGCCCGGTGTTGTTGACAATACTTTCCTTCTCGTTAGAAAGTTACTATTTTTTTTTTTTGTTGCATGTATAGTTCTGCTACTCGTATTGTGTATATATCTTTTTTTTCTTAATTTTTTGTAGTTTTATTTTTAAAGACATTAAACAAAACGTAAGAAACCAAACATTTAGGGGAAGGTGCATATAACAAATTATTTTAATACACAAATTAAAAAACGTAAAACATACATACATTCATCATATTGGAATAACAAAGAAAGCCCCATCAGCCCTCCCTTTCATTGGAATGATAGTCTGGTTTACATTTCATTGAAATAAGTACAACTATTAATTATTCGTAACCACAGTACCAGGCTTGCTACTAAAACGAATACGAGAGTAACCTTAACCCTCTAATACAGCACATGCCATCATTGTCATCCTTGTTAAATGTAATAAATATGTAAATCATTTACATCGATGACCTTTTAAGAAATAAAAACCAGAAAGGCAGTGAGAAGTTCATGGAGTTAATGACTCGTTGGGCTGAATCACGTGAACATCCCATAATTAACATTAAACACACACAGCGGGGTCATTTGATGCACATGGAAACCATCTTCAGCACAGCATCCCTGGGGGTCAAAGATCAGAATATTGGTGACTGATGTCTTTGATCTCGTCAAATATTCTCTTGATATTTGTAAAATATTGCTGTTGCAACCATTACATGTTAAATATGACCGTGTACACTGTCAAGTACTAGTTTTAAACGATTACAAACCTGACGAACGGGATGTATGACAATCCATACCTGGTGGGAAAAGCAATACGATTAGTTGACTTCAATGTTTTATATGAAAGCAATGTTCCTCATAGCCTATTTTCTCAGAAGTTGACTTACCAGGCAAACGCCAAAAGTTGCAAGATGCAAAATAGCAAAGCGAGGCCGAAATTCTTCCACTGTAAGAAATAAAGTATTTTAGTCCTGCCAGAGGAAATATCCTAGACTTGGATTCAATAAGTGTTTAAATTACAATTAAACATTGACTTACCCAGAAGGCAGCGCAGAGGGTCAACACCAGACACGTCTGAAGCAATACAAGTTATATACATTAAATACATCAATAGGTTATTCAAGACATTTATCAGCACAATGGAGCCATCAAACCAGTCAGGTAATTCAGGTTTGCATAATTTCCCGAAAATGTGTCAAATGCCAGTTTGGCGTAGCCTACAATAATGGAGCACATGAGAACAACATTCACCAGCCTGGGGCGGTGAAACTGATACGGTTGCTATGGAGACGCGTACCAGCATTATGGTGGTGGCCAGGGCTCTTGTCTTGTCGCACATTCTTTTCAGTTGCTTCAAGGGTCCCATTAAGAACATGGTGCTGTGACAACACAAGACAACAACAACAACTGTGAATATAGCTGTTAAAAATATACTTGGTAATAGGTTATGTTCCTGGTGTTAGTGGACTTACCTGCACAGCGAACACACGTTTCCAAATGTGTAAAACACAATAAAAAGAGTTATTCCAATCTTGGGGATGAAGAGCACACACACACCCTGCAAAATAAACAGTTCTCTGTTTACGATAAGATTTAGCCTACTTTATTAATCCCATGCAGAAATTTCGGGATGTTTATATATATTTTGAACTTTTGGGCCATGTCAATGTGTATAAATACACATTATATTGTGGTATCATTGTACATTGTATTGCATGTTTTACTATAGTGCAGCCTTCTCGGTAACTATTGCAGACCTATGTGGGGTTTCTGCCATTAGTTCGCCCACTACAGGTCAACAGAGGTATTGTACCACATTTGCAGCATTCCATTGAGCCAGTCAAACTGGTGGCGCCACACCTGCTGCATCACAATTGGCGAGGAAGACTTCTGTCAAAACATATCCAGGACAATGTTCTTACCAATAATGTGCACACACAACCAACCACGAAACAGCCGATGAACCCCTTTATGCGTGTGCCCCAGCCGAGTGTCGACGCTTCGTTGGCAGCCTAAAAACAAAGTTAACATTTTACACAGGCTACCGGTATATTATATTACCGGTATATCAAATTAGTTTGTCTTTGTTGCGTCAAGTGTAACGTTAACGTTAAATAAAGTTGCGCTTACCTGTAAAATATTTCTGTCTGGAGTGCGCCCTTCCTCGCCACTCAATACCGACTTTAATTTGTCCATAATTGAAGACAGAGTCCCACTGAGCTTTCGCTTGTCAGTATTAATGTTTCCTTTCCTGTTCCAAGAGGAAACTCTCAGTTCAGTCACTCTGCCCCCCCCCCCCCCCCCCC
>OMNS01003245.1:4480-15489 GCA_900303225.1 Laemonema laureysi | reverse complement strand
GAAGAGCTGCAGGGGGTTCAGCCTGCTGGAGCTGGCTGTTAACTGGACCTCACTATAAACACTGTTGTGTTACGAGTTACATTCAATCAAATATATTTACATCCACTTGGAGACCAATGTAAAGTATGAGAAACAGGGACTATTCAGGCAGGAGAAATGGACAACATTTAAATGTGAATTTCATTCACAAAACCACCCTGACAATAATAATAATAATAATAATAATAATAACAATAATAACAACAATAACAATAATAACAATAACAATAACATAATAATAATAATAATAATTATTATTATTATTATATTAATAATAAAAAAAAATTTGTTTTTTTTTAGTTCTCCATTGTGAAATTACCCCAATGACCTTTGACCCGTGCTTAATTGAGTATTGTGAAGACACACGTGCTTATTTTCATGTTCAGTTTTATCGTCTGTATTTATGTTCTTCTCCTCATGTTTTAAATGTAAGCTTAGTGTGCAATAAATATTTCTTATGGTCAATTGTCCGTTGCACTCTAATTGGCCTCCAGAATACAACATATTCTCCATTGCTGCAAAGGATTTCCATTTTCTTCGCGATATCCTTGCTTTGAATTGTCAAAAGCAATTTAAACCTTACCTTAGTTATTGAGGGACTGCCAATGGGAAAACCTCATTTGAGAACAGGGTTGAATCAATAGGCTGTAAGCCTCGCGACTAAACTACATAAAGTACACAATACTACATAAAAATGTCTGTTAGGTTTAAAAGGTCTATGATAGATGAAAAGACCTGCAAATAATGTGTAATTTGGCATATTAGACAAACCCCACAGCTGCCTGCATCTCTTTTCTTAGCATCTTCAAGTTGATGTGTTTTCTCCCTGAATTTTTGGCACATCTCAGATAAAACTCAAGTTGGCACCGCCATCAGCTTCACTGGCGGCTGTGCCAATACATCTGACACACACACACACACACACACACACACACACACACACACACGTCCTGATGGCCACAGATGCGTTGGTGACCAGCTCCTCTCCTCCAGGTGTTGCTTTATAGCAGTTTCACTTTGAGCTTGACTCCATCTGCCACAAAGACAACCTGCTTCCCTGGTTCACACACACACACACACACACACACACACACACACACACACACCCGCACTAATACACACTGGAATACTGTACACAGAAACATTTGTAATGTCCTTGATCACTACAGTGCACCGAATACAATATCTTTCTATGAAAATGGTGTTCTTTTCTAAATAGTTTTGAACGCTTCTTACTTTGTATGGTTGATAGATTTACATCGTCCACTAATATCTTCTCAGTAGTTGCCTCTTTCTCCCTCAGATGTGATGCCATTTCTTTACAAAGGTGAAGTCACAGTAGGCTAACGTTTACATGCACTAGGGCAGGTATTCTTTCATCTCATGCCAGACTAAATGTTTTCCAGACAGTAGGCCTACATGTCTCACAAAGAAGGCACAACCTTGAATTGGTATTGGCCACCCATGGTCTCCTCGCTTCATCCCCAAGACTCAGGTGGCATGACTAGACACACCTTCTAAACCTAAAATATCTCTATTATGTAGCATATGTATCTGCTATACACATCCCTCAAGTTAGATACTGTTACGTTTCTGGGCTCGATGAGATGCTATTTCAAGTGTTAAGTGTGAAGCTTGGACCCAGCAGTGCTGCCCAGGTGACTTCAGGGAGGTTATAAAAGAGGCAGGTCCACCTCAAGAGGCTATTTTGAGCAGCAGGTAACTTAAAGACGTTTATCAAGCGATGTCATGGTTTATGTGTAATGTGCCCAAGGACCAAAGCTAAATGGCATCATGGGAACACTGGTATGATTTTAGTATATTGTAACAAACACAGATTATTGTCTGCTTATTTTATTATTAGAATATGTGATAACTAGTTCTGCCACTTTTATTGCTCTGCTCCATTACTGACCTCTGACCTCTGACCTCTGCCCAGGCTTTAGCCACAACCAACGGGGTGATCTTCTAGTGGAGGGATCTTCTGGTGCACTCCTCTGTGCACTAGCTTGTAGAGTTTGGTAAAGTAAGATGAGTGTGGTGTTGGTGTGTTGTGCTGTCATGTGGCCTCATAGTGGCTCCCCTCCCCTGCTATCACCAGTTGGCCAGTAGCCTGTCTTCTGTAGAATATACCCCTCAGAACCCTGGGGAGGACAGATCCCCATGGTTGCAAAAGTATTTTTTGACATTTAGGAAGGCAGAGCATCCAGTCAACACAAACACACTCATGGTTGTTTTGGCATGAAATCAACAGTCAATTATGGGAACAAGTCCTGTATGAGATCCTCCACAGTAACCGCCTTCTGCCTTCCTGGAATACATTTGAGCAGTTGGTCTCTACTCTAGAATCTATACCCAGCAATGAGCCAAACGCCTACTGTCCTCCAGTGAACACAGAGACATTCTGTGTAATGTTTTCTCTCTCACTGTCCACAGGGGCACTCAAACTGCATTTGATGTGCATTCTTTTGAACTATATGAATACAACACAAATTGTATTGTAAAAGTTCCATGTAAAAGACGTGTGGATTGAATATCTGTTTTTAACTTGTGTATTGAACAACTTAATTTGGACATAGAAATAGCCTACATTTGAGTTTCATTACTGACTACTGGTTTCAAATAAAGGTGTGTGTGTGTGATATTATTTTATTTGAACAAGGTAGATATGTTGAGCATCAAACGCAGCCCCATGTGACTTTTAAGCAATATAGCTGTCATCTGATCTGGTTCTTAAATATTATATTAAAATAATATAGGCCTACTTAGCCTAGGCCTACTATAACGTTGACATCATGCAGAACCCAAAGAAAATAATACACAATAAATTATCATTTGAGTTGTAGCCAGAAGATAACAAATATGAAAGTACTCAATATCTTAACTTATGATAATGTTAATTTACATGTACATATTTTACTTTAATTATTCACATTATTAACGTTTTATGTATCAATATTTAGTTGATTTAGTTAGTTTTTCTGTTCATATATATCTATTATGATTTGATCATTTCCTATTATTATGATCTTTTCCTTTTTTCCCATATAAGGCAACCGGAAGTGGTTCTGTTTGGGGAAGCAAAGCCAATCACAGTGTGTCTTGTTAGCCCTTAATTGACTTCAATTGTGGTAGCCTCTATATTAAGGCGCACCTGCGGGACGTAATGGCGTTCGAGTGCGGGAGCCGAGTTAGTCGTCAGCGTAAGTTTGCGATTGTACCTTCAGTTTGACGTCGCTGCCGAACTCCATTCAGGAAAACGGACCCGCGGTTGCTTCTTTGTTTTTGTGTGCATTGGATTGAACAATCCGGACAAACGTGGCCACCAACGGGGGAGCGCCGACGAGGAGTCCGGCAGTGAGTAACTATCCGTTCATGAGCTGCTTGAAGTTGTTCGATTTTGTGCAGTGTGTTGATGAGCTGTGTCGCTGTGTCGTTGTGGGTTTGTGCGCCGCACATATTACTCCCAGTATCTAACGCATTTACATGCAACTTTTACATGCTGTCGATGGTTGATATGGCTTTGCTGATTTTCGCATGTGTTTTTGAGTGCAGTGTTCGTGGTTGTGTATACTTGCATAAACGGGTTGACGAGCTGACTGACTTGACTCGACTCTTCTTAACCGACGACCGTTGTGAATACTGGGAAATGAGCTATGGGAACCGGAAACAAAATGGGGTAACGTGAACTACATGAAACTTTTTCAGATGCTTCTGAAACGCTTGTCAGTTGCTCTCTGTTCACACTTGTAGACAAATCACAACCTAAGGTATTGGGTTATAAGCAAGTCGTCAATGGCTTGTTTGGTGTTGCAAACATGTGTTTTATTTTCCCCCCTGGCACATTTGAAGGTCTGAATGAATGGCACCTTTTGCAGATGCTTGGGTAATTGCCCTCAGGAATCCACAAAAAACACCTGGCAGTGTCATGTGTCCACAGGATCATCCATGATTCAGCCCTCTTTGGAATCATTTCAGAGACTGAAAACTGACCATGTTGAGATTTAGTTACCTGTTTAGGCTTGGTACAATGTTGGGAATGGGTTGGATGCTGTACATACTGATGCCACTCTCCCATTTCATCTACTCATTCCGATTTCTACTTTCACAACATTTGAACCTGTCCTTTACTGCTGCTTGATGTGTAACTCTGTGCAATATGGTTTTATTCTATGCAACGCTGTGTTTTGCCTCTGGGGTCCTTTTGTACAGGCCACTGTCAATGTATTGACTGGCTGGGGGGGGGGAGGGTTTTGAGTTTGTTCAAACGTAGCTACTGTGAGCTTTGTTCAGTTTGGTAGATGGTTTGTTCCAACACTGCTGTGGACATTGTATTTGTAGTACTGGTACACATTGCATGCTTGTCTTTTAAGACTTGTTTGGCAACCCAAAGCTTCACTGGCAAAATCGGCGGCTTTTGTACGATTGCATTTTTGACGAATTTTGCTATTTACTAATTTTTTGTCCTTTGAAGATTTCGACATCGGCAACAAAGGCAAGTAAAGTTTACCACTTTGAAGGGATTAATTGAGTTGCTTGATGGTTAGACTGCAATGTACTCACATGAAGTTATTTGTGTTGACAGGTTTCCCTGTACCTGAACCATCTTGACAGACGTGGCTCATGCTGGCCTTTGTAATGGTGAGTTATTACTTGTAGGCATGTCAAGTTAAATGCCTTTTCTTTGACACTGACCCTCCCTGGTTCACTCTATTTTAATTGCGTGTTTGGTCATTTATAGAGGGTCTTCTGCATCGACTGGTGGTCCTGACGATGACTCCATTGATGGACTTTTTCTGGAAGGTAAAGGCAACTTCCAAATAGAGTGGTTTGAACTCTTGTGTGTTCTACAGTTTGTAAATCACAATTATCCTTTAAATCCAGGACTGATGCTGTAGATGGACAGAAGACCAGGAGCGGTTCTGTCCAATGGATGCCGAAGAGTAAGATCTTGAAATGCAAATGTTTTCATTTCAATCTTGGCTAGGTTAAGAATGGAAAAAGTCTCCTATGTGCATATGGTAACTTTCAGATGTGACCAGTCATCTGGAGTCCTGGCGTTGACGGCTTGTGTGAAGACCGACCAGCTCCTCCTCCAGGAAAGGTAAACTCTAATTCACACCACTTGCTTAATAGTTCAGCTCAATGAATTGATGGTCTATATAATCCAAGACAGCAGCTGGGAACAGGCCTATAGCCATTTGTGATGCAAGTATAGATCTAGTACACATTAGCCTACCAATATTTTCCACATATTTGTATAAAACTGCGAAATGGTAATGCTCTTTAAACCATGTCCAGGACCTGTGGATGTGCCAAACTAAGGTCTCCTGGGCTGAAGTCTCCATGCAGATGCCCTGCAGAACACAACTTTACCCCAAGTCAGTGCTTACTAAACATTTGTGCTAAAGGACCTAATAATTTACATTGGGTCAAACTTTTTAAAATGTATTTTTATGTGAAACTGACTTAATGTTTATGGGTCAAATCCACTACAGCATGAGGACGGAACAACATTAGGCTACGCCCATCTACCGGACCATGACCTCCACTTGATTTGGCGAGTCTTTTATTTCTGTATACCTACAACTAACTTTTTTCTGTGAGCCCAGCTGCTTAACACTCTTCTAACCTAATGCCTAAATATAACCCAAAACATCAAAATCTCACCAACTCAAACCTAAAATCTAACATTTAAAGCCTCAATCTCAACAACTCAAACCTAAAAATCTCAACTCAAACATCAAAATCTCAACAACTCAAACCTCAAGTCTCAACAACTCAATATCTCAAACCTAAAACCTCAACATCAAAATCTCACCAACCCAAAACCTCAACATCAAAAACACAAACTCTTGCATCCTGTATATTGTTTCTCCATTTATCCTTAATTATTTCTGCCCGTTCTTCTTGCTGTGACTAGTGTCCTCTCACGGATCAATTGTTTTCTTTTAGTGCAAGATGGAACAGCAGATGGGTGTCCATGGTGCAGAGAACCAGGTGAGTGCGGTGATTTTTTTACTTCAAAAAGGGAAACCAATGTAGCACACGGCAAATATATATAATCCCTCCTGATCTTCATAACATGTCTGGAGTATCTCAACTGACTTGCACTTATCACACTAAGTAACTCCTATTCCACTGGCAGCCACCTATTCAAATTATTTGTAAATGATTAGGTCCTTTAGCACAAATGTTTAGTATGTGAAACTGACTTACTTTTTTGGGTCAAATCCACTAGAGCATGAGGACGGAACAACATTGGACTACGCCCATCTACCGGACCTTGACCTCCACTTGATTTGGCGAGTTTTTTATTTCTCTATACCTACCAACTAACAATTTATTTCTGTATACCATGTCTGTGAGCCCAGCTGCTTAACACTCTTCTAACCGAATGCCTAAATATAACCTAAAACTTCCACATGACAATCTCAAACCTCAACATCAAAAACCTAAAACCTCAAAATCTCACGAACTCAAACCTAAAATCTCAACTCAAACATCAAAATCTCAACAACTCAAACCTCAAGTCAATCAATATCAATATCGCAAACCTCAACATCACAAACATCAAAATCTCACCAACTCAAACCCAACATCTCAACTCGCACCCAAAATCTCAAAACCTCAACATCAAAAACACAATCTCTTGCATCCTGTATATTGTTTCTCCATTTATCCTTAATTATTTCTGCCCGTTCTTCTTGCTGTGACTAGTGTCCTCTCAGGGATCAATTGTTGTTTTCTTTTAGTGCAAGATGGAACAGCAGATGGGTGTCCATGGTGCAGAGAACCAGGTGAGCACGGTGATTTTTATTTTTTACTTCAAAAAGGGAAACCAATGTAGCACAGGGTAAATATATAATCCCTCCTGATCTTGTTGTTCCAGGATTTATCTAATGCTTTTATTCCTCTTGGCCTCACCTGTAATGTGCTGTCACTCAATATTTGGGTATTGACATCAAATGTTCTCATATTAATAACATCACCTCCTTCCAGTTGGTGGTTCAATGCGGAGGTCTCTCCTGGGCTGAAGAGGGAAGTCTCCATGCAGATGGCCTGCAGAACACCACTTTACCCCAAGTCGGTGCTTAAAAATACATTTAAAGGTTTGACCCAGTGTAAATGATTAGGTCCTTTAGCACAAGTGTTTAGTATGTGAAACTGACTTAATTTTTTTGGGTCAAATCCACTACAGAGCCTGAGGACAGAACAACGTTAGGCTACGCCCATCTACCGGACCATGACCTCCACTTGATTTTGTCTGGTCTTTTATTTCTATATCCCATGTCTGTAAGCCCAGCTAGTTTGACCACTCTTGGGAACCCTCTTTCAATAGACAGACAAGACGAGACAAAAGGGACACAGCTGGCAATAAACCCAAGCCCTGTGCTTAAGTCTTCTAACATAATGCCTAAATATAAGCTAATGCCTCCACATGACCATCTCAAACCTAAAACCCAACATCTCAAACCAAGAAACATCAAAAATCTCCATCTAAAACCTCCACATCATCCAAAACCTCAAACCTCCATCAAAATCCCCAAACCTCCACATCAAAAACCCCGAACCTCCACAACAAAAACCTCAACCTCCACAACATCAACCTCAACCTCAACCTCCACAACAAAAACCTCCACAACAAAAACCTCAAACCTCCACAACAAAAACCTCAAACCTCCACATCAAAAACCTCAAACCTCCACATCAAAAACCGCAAACCTCCACATCAAAAACCGCAAACCTCCACATCAAAAACCGCAAACCTCAACTATTTCAAACATAATGCCTACAAGTAACAATCCTTAAACTGTTTTGAACTAACAGCTAAGCCAAATGTGTCCCTTGCGCTCTGTCTCTTGTAAGGATTCTTCTTTTCCCTGTTGGGCTTTTGAATATGGTCAACACTTGTTGCTTTATATACAAATTTGATTGTAATACAAATGAAGGTTTTGATGTATTTTAGGGAGTGCTCATGATGAATATTAATGTGGTGCTGGGTGTGAGTTGTGACATGTTTTAGCATCTCTAGCGTGTTGGGCAGGGTAGCTAGCTGCCACTGTCCCTTTATCCTCATTTCCTTACGTGCCTCTCTTGCCCAAAACATTTTTATACGTTGTCATTTTTACTACTGCAGAATGTTATTTGAATAAATATATCGGAGCATATCAAATTCTTGCTCATTAACCTGATGAATTCCATGAAATAAACTATTTTTTTTACTTGAACAGTGTGCAGTTTATTCAAGGTTTACTGCTGTGCCTTTTCTAAGGGGAATTTGCCTTCTGACCTAGTGTTGTGCAAACCTTGAGACCAGTCCTGGGGGCTTGGTTCTCAGTATCCGACTTGTTTTGTTTTTGGTGCATGAGCAGAATTTTAAGTAATGGTAACCAGGTTCCATTGTTTGTGACCTAATTATGGTAAGAATTGGGTTTTGTAACCGGGCTTCTAGTGTGCATGTAAATGCACTGGCCAAGTACCGCTCTGTCAGTGCTGGGGAAACACCAAGGCTTATAGTTTGGTTCGTATGACATTTGCACACAAGTAAACCGGTATTGGCTTGTTTAATGATCATTTTAATCCTGACAAATCACAGCCTTGCGATGCACAGTAACTTGATTTGCATGCAAAGCTGTACCTGAGATCCCAGTCATAGGCATCTGCTTCTAAAAGCATTGTTTCCACCCTGTGATCCTTCATCCCACCAGCAGGTAATACAATAGTGTGAGATGCAGACACGGGCATTAGATTAGTGTGGCAGAGCGCAGGGTGTGGTTTTCCACAACACTTGGGTTTAAAATGGGTTCCATTTTTCCAACCCTGCCATCTTCAGGAGGCCTTTAGAGCCGTAGGTGTCCTAGCTTGGTAATCTAATGAGGGGTCAAGATGTATTTAATCAGTGCTTGTGCAAAAGGTTTTGATAAAGTTGAATACATTTGGATGTTTGAACCCACGTAGGCACGCATGATTAATGTCCTCCTAGTAATTGCATACAAGAGATTTGAATTGGAACAATTTGCATGGAATACTGGTAGCATAGTAAGGTAATCTAATCTGCTACTTTTATTACAATATCTGACCAACTTGTACGTTAATCAGTTTCATCATTGTCTGCACATAATACTCCAGTCTCCTGTTTTGGTTTCATGTCGACAGTTGGTTTACCTGAAATGCAGAACAAAATGCATGCGTTTACCTTTCCTCCTGGTGCCTCTAGCAGCTTACTACAGATGAGATGCGCTCTAAATGGAGGATTCATCCATGTTGTTGTAGTCATTTTATATTTCTCATTAGGAGCTCAAACAATTAGACCTAACTATCATTATTCTCGACCTGTTCTAATTTTCATAAACTTTGTTTGTGTTGGAGTACTTTCTGAAACATTGTCACATTACAGATGTACAAAGGGAAATATTTCTCCACCGAACGGTTTCAGTAAATGTTGACAAGCAGGCCAAATCATGTTGCAACAATGTGTTTTGACACTTTGAATATGAAAGCTGTTCAGATGGTTAACACCACAGGATCGTTTCCATAGGAACAGCCATCAACTGCTTTGGCGTGCGTTGAGTTCTTCAGATTTCTTACAGGGAAAATGTTTACTCAAGTTTAACATAAGATAACGTTGTATTTGCTACGTCAAATATAATCTATCCTTTGTCACCGTCCGCTGAGTCTTTGAGCAAATTGTTCCAAAAGTATTTAACGAACAGCCCTGCGGCCCTTCTCTCCCAAATAACTGTTCCCTTATTGATGTGTTGGAGGGCGGAGCTACGCTCTCGGCACTAGGGCTGGGCTGCCTCGGCCATGCGCGCATGTTCCCCTTAAACCATGTTTACACTGCTGTCTGCCTGTCCATCCGGATGGAGACGCACACACAGGTTATGTTGAATTAAAATAGAAAGCAGCACACAGATCATGTAATTTCACATGGTCAGCTGGGATCACTAAACAACTTAGTGATTGAGTAAAATCAAGGGATTCACAGGTTTGAGGACATCTTTACATGTTTTAATGGAGGTGGAACTCGGTGTCACCAGTGTGGGTTAGTTAGTTTATGTTGTCTGGCACTGTTTATGATCATGTATTCGTTTTAAATCAATTTATAATCCTGTATAAAGTTGATACACAGTATTTCCCTCTGTTGTTTTTGGTCGAAATTCTTGCCGTCTTTGAACAAACACAAAGGGAAGTATTTCACAATTAATAGTATTTAATAAAATTCAGTTCCGTTGAAGCTGACTAATGACATGAAATTAAGTCATCTGGGAGAGAGCTGCATGAGGGAGGCGCTTGTGAGCGGTTAAAAATAGCTTGTTTTGGAGATAGTAGAACGCAGGATGATAGATGGTCTGTGGTCCTCACCTCTCTACTGATACAGTACTATATGATCTCTCCATTGGGCTGCGTTTGACTCAGCAGATCGCGCTGAACTCGGCTGCCCTCAGCGACGTGCAACAATAGAGGACACGGAGTTCCTATAGGTCCAGTCGTACAGGTGCCAGTAGTACACGGATACCATGGGTCCACTGGGTAGTCCACGCCAACACACTTGCTATATATACACACACATGCTACAGATATATACACACATGCCACATATACACACTACAGAAATGTGTATATGCACATACACGCTGCAGATATACACATGCACACATGCTGCAGATATACACACACATGCACACACGCTCCAGATATATACACATGCACACACGCTCCAGATATATACACACGCTGCGCACTACAGATGCCCCCCCGTCATTGTGAGATGAATAGTGTGCAGTCACTCACCAGGCTCTTCAGAGGGCCAGTGCCCTGCATGAGGAAAGTGCCAGTCATTAAAGTGTGTGTGTGTGTGGAGGGCTGGGCCCAGATGAAAAATGAGTTCATTTACAGGCGAGTCCTGTGAGCCGCGTAACATCAGCCTCCTCCCCCCCTCCACACCTCCCCCACCGTCCTCTCTT
>OMNS01003156.1:2746-16340 GCA_900303225.1 Laemonema laureysi | reverse complement strand
CCACCCCTGAGTAATTCACCTCCTGATGTATCTTTATAGAAACAAATCATCGTGGACCCGCTGGCCTTCAGCGAGGAGCGCTTCCGCCCCTCCCTGGAGGAGCGTCTGGAGAGCATCATCAGCGGCGCCGCTCTCATGGCCGACTCTTCATGCACACGCGACGACCGCAGGGAGCGCATCGTGGCCGAGTGCAACTCTGTCCGCCAAGCGCTCCAGGACCTTCTGTCTGAATATATGGGCAACGTAAGTACCTCAGTTTTTATATATTTTTTAAAACTGTCTACCCAGCCCTTCACACACCGGCTGAGAGGCAAAGAACGTCCCCAGCACTCGCCCCCCCTCTGAACTGATTGTTGGATGCGGGTTTCAAAAGTTGGCAGGTTTTATTAATCCGTATTGAGTTGTGATACATGGCTCTATGGCCGAGGTAAATATGTAACTGCATGTGTCCCACAGTGACGCCAACGTACGGTTGTTTCTACCAGACGTGACTCACGCATTGAGACATTGCTCAGTAAATGATATTATCAATCATCGAAGGGGGACTCTCCTTCTTTTCCAATGATATCTTGGAAATCGATGTCTAGCACGGGGGATCAATCTCCATTGTATTTACTCACTTGTTTCAAGCCGGCATGCTGTCCCAGGGAAATCTGCCTCTTCTCAATCGATCCCATTGGGAAAAGTGCCAACGCCTCACTGTGCTTGCAAGGTGAACACTTTCCTGAAAGAATCCTGGTGTCTGGGTGCGCATGTCACACATTAAAACAACACTAGTTCCATTTCGGCCCATGTCAGCACGCTGCGTAATAGGAGGCCATTAGGGGTGGCGTATAGGTTCCAGAGCTAATAGTTGGTACACAGAAAAGTTTGCTTTACTTATTTGTGTTCTGCGTGGTCTGGAATTGATTTGTTGCCTCACAGGCTCAAGTGCAAGTGTAATCGGTGTGAGGAAAAAAACAAGGTTAATGTGCCACTGGAATCGTTGAGGCTGTCAGGGGGTCAAGCAATGTAATGCATCCCACATTACTAGGCATTTCTATATTGGCAAGTTGGAATGTACCATCGCCGATCCCCCCCCCCCAGGGGCATCCGTCATAAGTAACACAGAAGGAAAACACAATTATTAAAAAAATTATACTACTCATTTTGAGCACTATTTTTATGGTACTCGTGTGGTCCTCCTTTGGAAACACTAAGACTAGTCTGCTAGCTGTCTGACTCAAGTGGGGGCAGTTTGTGGTGATTTTCCATCACAACAAGGTTGCCCTTTAATCTCGATATTCATCAACAGTTGATTATTTTTCACTGTGTGTATGCCATGGGTTCCTTCACAGTTTTTTCTCTCCTTCTCTGGCAACATCTGTGTTTTAACCACCATCTGAATCCCCTCCTGGTAATTTAACACAGCAATTGCTTTTTCTCTTTGATAACGACAGCCATTCAGCCAGAGAATTTCTATTAGTTTAGTAATGTCTATTTCGCAAATCTATGTACTTTTCTTCATTTTGCGCCTGCAAGGTAGATGTTCAAACATCTGAACCAGCAAACTGGCCAATTTAATTCATGAAGTGTTACAAATAGTCATGTGTACAGTTTGTCACTGCTTTGACATGTGTGTGCTGCATTGCTTTGCAAGTGGATCGCAGTGCAACCGTTTCTTTGTCATACATTTAGATGTTGCGAAGAATTAAAAATGTCACTTCTGTTTACACATCCTATGAAATAGCCTTAAAGGTCTAAAGTGTCGAATTTAGTGGCATCTAGCGGAACAGACTTGGCAGAAATGTTTTAGTTAGTTAGTTTTAATCATGTTGTCATTACCTTCAGTATGAGCCCCTTATAGCTACATAGGGAGCGGGTCCTCTCCCATGGAGCCGTGCCATGCTGCACCACCATGTTTCTACAGTAGCCCAGAACGGACAAACACCTTAAAAGACGACGCGTTTCTATAAAACTTTACTGCAATGCAGAACGATTAACGACCATAATCGCTATGTTACTTGTAAAGCCATGACCTATAGTTTTACAGGCTGAACGGCTAAACACAATTTGATGCCACCCGTGACACTCAGAATGCAAAGTATATGTACATGTAGTCATTGATTGACTTGCCCGTTTAACATAGTAACCTCTGGAAGAGCCCCCGTGGGTGCAGGGGAATGTCAGGAGGAGAGTGGGCGGCGTGTCAGGCCTGCTAGGGGGAAGTGGCAGACGAGCTGTAAATGTCTGTTCCCTGCCGTGACCCTCGGTATTTGGCCATACACTGCGCCCTTTTAAGGGCGTTTTAAATTGCGGCCTGTAAGAAAGTCGTCTCGTTCCGGAGATGATGGACAGCGGCGAGTGCATGTTTTGCCTCCATGCCGCCACGTAGCGTGACCTTAATTATTCCATATTGCCGTGATAGGTTGACACAGGCACATCTTGAGCCTAACCATTTCTGCCGCGTTTGATTAATAATGCATGTCAGGTTTCGAGCATCTGTCAAGGTTTTGTACAGAACAGACCGATGCCAGGGTGCTTTGACATTAATATGATGCCTTTTTTTTTTAAAAAGCCCTCAGCAGGAGTCCTGCATTATCCCTTGGATCAGAATTGAAAGGGCCTGCTAGATCAGTAGGACCGCTTTAATAAAATACAATTATAGACAATTTATTTCCACCCCGTTTTCTATCTGTGCAGGCTGCCTGCCCCTACAGAAGCACACTTCTCGGCTCAATCTTTTCTTTCACTTGCCTTCCAGTCTCCATTCTTCCCTTGTTATTCTCTCTACACAACTCGCTCTCCCCCCCCCATCCTCCTTCTCTGCTCGGCCTTCCTGCCTCAGGCACCTGTACTGAGTGGCACTGTTCTGTTTTATCCCTGTTGCACGATGCTCACTGTTGGCTCCCGTTGGAGGAATGTTTGAGTGGCTCCCCCCTAACTTGCCATCCTCATAGTAATCACATTGCATGTCTCTAAATGTAAGGCAACAATTGAATAACGCAGTAAGTGTAGGTAGCCATGTGTTGAAGAAGAATGGCTTGCATTTGTCTGTGGAGGTTTTTGTTTGGCTCCTTTACAATAAGGTTGTTGCAGAAAAGAAGGTATAAATGTCATTTGACCTTCAAACTGAAAGTGCGAATGCATCCTTGGAACAAATTACCATCAACCAAGTTGTGTCAAAGAAACGTATTACACTCCCCCCCTTTTATTATATTTAAAACCATTAACGCACTGCTGGTCTACAAGGCTTTCAGAGGTTTATTTCTGTCTAGACCTGAGCCTTGATTCCTTGCTTGATGTCTGGTCTATTCACTTTCCAGCAGCTATGGTTTATTCTCTTTGGTGCAACACGTATACTAGCAGAGGCATACATGAGTCTCTGCATGGAAAGATGAGCTAATACCAGATCAAGCCAACTTCTCTTCCTAGCCACAGCACTTTGAATGAATATCCTGGAAAACGTGGGCTTGCTGCATGCCTACATATTCTTTTATATTTACTATTGGATATAATGTAGTACATAGTCAGTATATAGGGCTTCATGTGAATATCAATAACATGCAGCAATGTCTTATCATTTAGTGCCCCTCATTGCGGGTCAGCCACACTACAGATCAGTCACGTATGTAATTTGCCTTGAAGCCAAGCAGCCTTTTGTTTTTGAGTTGTTGGTTTTTTTGTGGTAAGCTATTGTGCGCGCAGGGCAGATGTGATGCTGCAGTAGTTTTCTCATTAGTCTTGCAACCCTTCCTAGAGTTTGTTACTTCTAAGGAGTGCAGATGAATATTGCAATGATTTTCTTTGTCACAAAGAAATACAATCAATTATTAATCAGCCCGTTAATATTCACTCTTGATAGGTGTATACTGTGCGTGGCATTTCAAAGCTCGGCTTGGCTTTATTGACATGTACTGATTTTATTTAGTAGCTTGAGAGGTTTGCTTTGCGATCCCGCAAAGATGTGTTCTTCGTCTCCAACAGGCTAATTCATCCAATGATTGGCTTTTGATATAGGATCTAGTTTCTAGACATGCGGTAGGTGACGTGATTCTGGTTCTTAGGAAGTTTAAACTGGCAAGTTTTTCTGGCGTACAAAATCATTAGCGTAGCTTATGCATTCCATGATTGATCTGTTTGTCATCATTGTGCTGCTTATAGATTCAATATTCAGTTGCGTTACACTGTTTCAGATCATTAGAACATAAACACTTTTGCGGGGGTTTTTTCCTTGGCTGCTTGTCCGATAAATATGGAAGTCATCAATATGGCTGTGGTAACTAAACTAAAACAAAAAAATAATCATTTAAACCATGCATATAATTGTTAGTTGCCACCTTGGTGTACAGCATATAAGACCATTTAAATCACTAAATGTCAACCTTGAATGTATTATTCTAAGATACCTTTTCAAAACAACAAAGTAAATCTCTAGTGTTCATAGAATTAACTATATTGTAAAAACAAGTTCTCATCATAATTCACCTATAGACTGTACATTGTTAGGTATCTTATACAAATCACAGGCTGTTGATTTCAAGACGCCTGGCAACATATAGGATATTTTCCACTGCAGCCGACGGAAGCTATTTATAACTGCAGGGTGATCTGTACAAATAATTCATTGTTTGCTACTGCTGATTAATCAATGATTCAACTCATGTGATGTCCATACAGGTGTGCACATGATGAAATAATTGAGTGAATGAAAAAAAATAAATTTCATGTAGCTTCCTCCCTGAAATGATTTTCAATCCAAATGGCAGCACTGTCAATAAATAGAGCAAAGCATTTACAAATGAGGTGGTGCTCTATTTGCATTCCTACTGCCATTATGTTCTCTTTTAAAATCACAATCACATTATTTAACTGCTGGCATAAAGATGTTGTGTGGGCTGTTTTGTTCAGCTTTTGAACCCTTTCCCAGTCCATTTCCCGTGTCTGGAAGGAAAATACACTGACATTTCACCAAGCCCAGTTTAGCAGCAATCTGACATTAAGGTGAAATACTGAAAGACTGGAAGATGAGTGAAAACTGTGAGACAAAGCTGTCATGAAGAAATTCACTCATTCAAAAGTAGTTTATCGGTGAACTCTATAGCGGTTCAAGACAAAAGCCTTTTATCGCTTTGGACAACACGTGTATCACTATACAAATGGCCTAAAGGATAGCATCGCAAAGATATTCAGTAGAATATAAATGAATTGACTAACCCTTTTCAATATACTGGCATGGAGATGTTTAGTTACAATTCACTATATGTATATGCATATTATGAGTATATAATATATAGTGTGAACAGAAAGCAATATGGCCCCTTATACATTATCCCTTGTTTGTTGTACTTCACCATAAAAACAAATATTTCTCCCTTTGCATCGTTCTATAATTTAGATGCGTTCCTAGAACTGTTCCTTCCCTAGTTTTGTTATCGCCTCAACAATGGGTGTTGGATATTGTTTTCCTAATCCCTTTAGCAGGGCTGGTCAGGGAGACTTGAAACAAACGTGAAGGTCAATGATCGCTGCACAGTTGGGACACTAGGCCCTGCCCGATTTATATATGAAGCACACCAACAAAGGTTATATGAAGAGAAATGGCAGTGTTCGCTATCGATTGGAGGGAAAAATGAAAGTAACTTTATATTCATTTATGTGGTAATTCTCTTCTTCCAGAGCTTGGCGGATCCCTTGTTGCTAGTGCTCAGTACAAATGTCACCTCAGGTCTCTTCATGTGAACAGAATGGATTTCAGCTTTGTTTTCTGCTTGGCTCATTGCTTCCAAAATTGATGTCTGGAATGGTGGCTGGTTTGGCTTTAAAACGCCTACACTTGGTAGCTGGTTGCATTGTCTCGTTCTTCAGTTATAGTTGTAGTTAAACATCTCGTACTTGGAAAGAAACAAGTGTCATTGCTAGACAACATCCCTGTTCGTATATGCGTGTCGCCTTGTCTTGGAGGTGACACTTGGGAAGACATTTTATCAATAAAAAACAAAACCATTTGTTTGGGTATGTTTGTTTATCATTTTGTCATCAATAAAATGTTCCAAATGAAGCGTAAACTTCATGACTGGCAGTAGTGTGTCAAATGACACGGTGGTATGGGCGGTGTTTTCACAATCCGATCAGCTATTGGCCAGCCACGTGTCGTAACATAGCCTGGAACCACGTGTCGTAACACAGCCTGGAACCATTTTGTCACCAGGGGAATGCAAAGTTGCAATATACAAAACAGAATGTCGTTTTAATAGCATTTTTCTTAATTAGCAGAGCACTAGAGAATGGTCACTCAACATAATGACCAAACTACCAACGACTACAGATAAAGTTCGGTTTTACTAAGTAGAAGTAATGATTTATTTTAGTCGGAGTACAGTGACTCTAAAATACCGGAGGACTGCGGTAGTGAATTAGACCATAGACCAGCCTCAGCAGTAAAAACAATCAATTTGATTGTCCAGCACAGGGAGTATTGTTGTAAGGAAACCGCCCCGGCATAATCTTCCACACCGGTATAAATTGATATCCAAGCTCTTGACATGTGTGTTCTTTGCTAGTGTGTATAATGAAACAAGTAGACAATGTATGCGTGAGTCGAGTAAACAGCAGTCAACAGTTTTCCCCCAGTATTCCCATATAGTGTGCATCAGAATGTCTTACTTTGAAGGTTTAATGGCTTTTGTGAATTGGTCTGTGATGAATCGTAGCTTACTCACTTGGACAAGCCGTCTCAATATGACACGCCAGGCGTGGACATGCCTGCACATCTGAAGCTAATACCTTAATGTAGACGTGAGCGTGTCAATAGATGGCGACCTTGAGAACCGGGTTAAATGACGTAAAGGACAACGCACATTACGTCACTGTCGTTATTAAGTAAACACGTCATACTGATAAATCATAACACTGTCAGCCCACTTTCAAATAATGCATCATTTATCCTCTCAAGGACGGTGTTAAATAGTTTTTTCATTGTTATTTTTTTCTTTCCTAAGTAGCACTAAAAAAATCATCTGAGATCAACAAATAAAAATAGATGACATAATGTGCCTTCTCCTTTGGCTCCAAAATGAACAGTGTTCCACAGATGAAAGGTGATGAAGGTATGGCCCTGACATAACCGTGACATGGCGGTTTCCAGGCAGTGTTTGGTGACCTGTTGCCCAAGCTCAGTACAACGTTAACAGGGTTTCCCCCTGAGAAAGTCCCTAAAGTGAGCTGTGCATGTTTAGTCTATATTCATGCTCCGTAATAAAGTATAATGATAATGTAAAATATAGTGAAAAGTGAAGTTATTTGGTCATTTAGCGAAGGCGTTGCATCTCGCCTATAGACAGCTGTGGGAGACCCTGGTTAACTTTGGTTTACAAACGGTTAATCTTTTGACTCCCAATATTAGGCTACTATGCTTGCAGGGAAGGCAAATGAGAAATTAATTGCAATTTTACATTTTGCTTACTCACTTGTTTAAATGACTTGAGGCGCCACGTCCTACGCAGTGCTTCCTACCGGAGCTGGTTGGTTTTTGGAATGTTCATGCAGTGTTTTTAACACATTGTTTTTGTGTCAAATAGAGGTGATGTATTAGACCCAATGCAGGTCATCCTTAATTGTTAGACTATGAATGGGACAAAATGTACCGTCTCTCTGTCTGTAGCACTGGCATCATTGATGCAATTTGTTAACTTCCTGTGAAATACCTGGCAAAGTTGTCCATTAAAAAAAAAAGCATTTATTTGGAGCTCTGGTGAGGCAATCACTCATGGTTTGCCAGCGACAAGACATCGATAATGCATGAATTGCTTAAATATTTAGTTCTTGATTATGTGCCAAGTGACTAAGTTTTGCCTCTGGTTCAGAGATGGCACTTGCATTGTGCTGAGGAAAAACTTCACACACCTCATCCTCACACACTGGATATAGACTGGTCTTTATTACAGCATTCGGTGGTCTTACGTTTTCCTTTGAGGAACACACCATACATTCAGAGTTGATTCAACTCTGCGATGTTCCTTAATTTATTATTGATGCTCACTGCTGATATTTGGCTTAATCACACTCACCTCTTCTGCAACACAGATATTTTGTCTCCGGAAACTAAATGGGACGTTTAGTCTGAACAGATTTGGTCTTACTTCTCAAAACACACAGATTACTTAAGTTTATTTTGACCAATTCTGATTTTTACCCATTTGTACTTGTTGCATGGAAGCTATATAGCTCCATAAGAGTCTACTTGTAGATTAACAGACAAACAAATTGAAAGCATTGTCGCATTTAGTTGTTTAATTTGGGATGTCAAAAATAAATCCAAACATGTGGACTATCCTTTCGTTAGCTCACAGCGGGAATTATGGTATGTTGCATATGATACACTGCATGTAACGGCATGCTGGCATTTTTGCCTTCTGCTTTCAATGTTTTGAGTGCTTAATTGTGACAGCAGTGCACACTAGGCTGTTAGAAATGGTATTAAACAGGTAGCAGTAAGCATTGTAAGATGGACGTTAGAATATTCACAGATGGGCAACGCTTAAGGTTCAAATTTATCACACATCTGTGCCTCTGCCTTATTAGCACTAATTGTTCAATTTAACTTTTCTTAAAATGGATACAATTATGGGCTTTCAGAGACTACCCTCTCCAGAGTTTAATTTGTATTTCCAGTTTGTAATTGGAAATTTCAATTAAAAATGATTATGACAATCATTATTCTTTTTTTTGGTTTTCGGGGTAAGCTAACGCTCATTATTCGAAGCTTGCTCATACTAAAATAGCTGTAAATTTGAGTGATTGGGTTGCTGGCATGAGTGTTTGCCATTAAGTGCAATGCGCCTGGGAAATAAAACTATAGCTATTTTTTTTTTTTTTATGACATGTTACTTAAGTGAAGGCTATTGGAGAAAAGCTGGCTAAAGATGGCTAATCAAGAATATTCAAATATGATCCTCAGTTTCCTTGGTTACTGTACTGTGCAAAAAGGGAATGACATTCATGCTTATTCTGAAAAAATGTGTTCTTCCTGTACAGATTGTTTTTGGATTTGAAGAAATTATAGCATAGAGCATAGCATAGAGATAGGTGGATAATGGGTAGGTATTTGGGTGAATAGGTAGGCTTCTGTCTGTCTCTCACTCACTACTAGATTTTTTTCACTTAACTGGGCAGAGTTTATTCCATGATATCTATTTCACAGTCTACTTCATTGACATAAAATGGCTGCATTTCTGTCTAAAATCTATGTAGTGGAATTGTGATGACAAATGACCATTATATAGTAAATTATGCAGAATCAAAATATGATCAACACGGCTTGATTGTCTTGATCTTTTAGATTTGCATAATTACATAATGTTAATTTCCATTCCCTGTCTGTCTTGCGGACCTTTTATGGAGACACCCGGTTCCTTGTTTTTCTTTCCCTAATGTATTCAAATGTGCATGTCCCACACTTATATGCTAAGTGTAAGATTTAGTCTGACCATGAAATGCTTGTTCAAGTAATCATTTTTGCTACATCATCAATGGCAACTGATATTCGTATACCAAGAAGAAATTAAATAACGCTAACTAATGATCCATGCACAGTCTGGACATGTGTGTTTTGGATGTAAGAAATGCAATTTGATCTTGAATTTATTGCAATTTACACTTACTAGGGTCTACTTGCCCTGTACACAACTAGTTACTGGATGATTTTATACAATTCTCCTTTTGAAAAGATGGACACAACTGAAGATTAATCTAATGTGTCTTTCCCTGTCTTGTTTGTGATTAGACTATTTTTCTCAATTCTAAATGCAGAGTGCCATTGGTGGATTCTAATGCTTTCAATACTTTATCAGTCACTTTAATATCAAATTGTCTTTGGGGTTAGTCAGTGCTGACACGTTGAGATTTTAGCTTATGCTAGTATTTTTCGCTGTATGTGAGAAACAAATCAAATGGCCCACAGTACGTTTATTGCTGTTGGAATGCATGTATAGAAGCAATATAAACAACTGGGATCTCCCTGAAATCCGACAGTGCTATTAAGGGAATACCATTTGAATGACAATTACATTGCCACCATAACCCTGTGTTGATTTTGACAATTCTAATGTTAATCTTCAAAATACATTCGCAATCTTTCATAGCTTTTTAAAATAATTTAGAACTGCATCTAAAATGGAGTTTTAATGTGCCCCAATTTCAAATCTATAACACTCCAGTGCCATTTTACTGTAATAGTTGAGCCATCTGGAGCACTTGGGAACAACCTCTGTATCCGAATTGGGCCAATGTTGTATGCACATTCTGAAAGGTCTTCATTCACAGCATCAAGCAAAAATAAGCAAAAATGGGATGAGTTGGCCTGCAGCAAAAACGCGGAGGTAATTCTTCTCATTGCTATTTTGTTTAAATCATGAGTCAGTGGTTTAGATAATCATTTTCAACCACTGTCAATCATTTCTCATGGTTCCTGAAGCACCATTGAAGCCTCAGGGCTTGGGATGGCTCTCACAAATGTCCCTACATTTGATGACAATAATTCAGGCAGCATGTTGTTTTAGTTTGTCAGTGCAGGTCAGTGCTAGAACTGGATTGACATTTGATGTTTGATTGTCAGTATTTTAGGGACGTAGAACAAAGCCAGAATCCACTACCCCATCGTTTCCTGCTTGAACAGTTGTTTTTATTTTTCTTTCAGTCAAGTTTCAGTTATGTTTCTGCATTGTATGGTAATTTATACAGCTGTAGAAACTATTGGATTGATATTATATCTTTACACATATACATTTGACTGAACGTCACATTGTATGAAATCGAAACCTATTTTAAAGTCCTTGTAACCATTGCTCTTATAGGATGTAAACATTTGTTTAACCCTTACCCCTACTTGTAGCCATCCGCCAGGAAGCAAACAGTCAGTAAGTTGTAGTCATTTTATTTAAAAAATATATGTTTTGAAGGGAGGGGGGAGGGGTAAGACTTTTTTTTAGTTTGCCACATCTTATCCACTTTACAGATATGAAATTTTACATATTACAATACAAAAGGAACAGGGAGGAGAAAAGCATTCATTTTGCACAAAGAGGTTGGGAAAGAGAAAGGGGGTGATTTTTTTTGTTCTCTATTTAGGCAGGAAAGGGAACAGGGCAAGAGTATGACAAGAACCAAAAACAGTTGACAAAGAGCCAGAGTGCAAAGGGATGCATATTTCTACAAATTGTGTGGATTTTTTTGTCACTTGGTACAAGCTTTATCTTAAACAGTGAAATGTCAAGTGATTTGACAGAACGTTAAAAAAAAAATCCACACATCCCCATTCCTTCCCGCTATCAAAAACAAGGCTTCTCAACAGTGTTTGCTGAATTACATTAAGAAAAAAATAACTCTGTGCTGACTTTGAACATGCAAGACGGATTAGAAGGGCAATTGTGATCGACTGTGATGGGGAAGAAAGTAGAAACGAATGGGATCTTAGCATTTGGTGAGCAATGGAGTCAGTGTCCCTTGTGTTTAATAAAGTAATGCAACTGATTTTGGTACACACTGACAGTTGGCCTTTTACAGTATGATGTAGTTGTCAGAATCTAAGTTGCTACAGTTATTAAAGATGTATGTGTATAATCTTTCAGTTCTCCTCCTGATTCATTTAGCCAGATACTTGCTAGCATTCTAGGTAACATAATGAAATTAATTGATAGTATTGTTTTGAAAAGGCAAGTCTAAATAATGCAAATTCTGTAGAAAGTCATGCTCCCTACAGATGACATCTTGCAGCGCTCCCAATGGAGCACCTGCCAATGTTTGCTTTATGATTGCTTACAGACAGACAAATATTGGACCAGATCCTCTCATGTTGCTTTTTATTTAATATGATACAAATCATTTGTAGAAATGAATCCAAAAGCTAAACTCACCGTTGGAACTATTTCATACTCTAAATATAGGACATCACAACATTGTTACCTGGACCTCTTTTTTTTTTTAATAATAATGAACTGGTAGCAAAACAAATGACCTTGTTCCACTGTCTTATTTTTAAATCCTCTTTGCTATACTGTCAGGGTAATGTTGGCCTTATGGAATACCATTACTTGACAGGAAGGGCATTCATTGGCTTAGATAAACCTAGACATTAGCCTATAGTCGGCCCTCCTCGCCATCCCATCACCTCTGCTCGCTTCCTCCCTTCCACCCTGCCCCCCACCGCCCAGCCGAACACAAAGCGCTGCGGAGCTGCTGCAGCGGCTTTAGTCTGATGCTAATGCACATCTCCGCCGTGCTGCATACAAATGTGTCCTGACCCAGGCTCACTGTTTGCTTATCACAAGAGCTAATTTTGCTGTATCTACCAAAGTTTTAACTCTGCACTGTCGACCGTTACCCTCTGAGGCTCCTTTTCTGTTCTGTGTGTCTGTATTTTTTTTATTTTGGAGCCAAAAAAACCTCTTTGATGAAATCATTTGAGTTTGAAGCAAATGTTTTCAGCGTTCATGTTCGTGACTGGTGTAGCTTGTGTCTACAAGTTTGTTTTTTTGTTGAGTGGTCCAATAAGCTAACCCATGCTGGATCACTGGGGTGGGTGACATGTTGGACATATTATTTTTTTTTTCTTGGCCTAAATTGATTAAATCTTGAGCCTGTCAAGCCCGATTACTGAATAGGATGTTATACTGGGCCCCTGGGAAAATACTATTTTACGCTTGAAACAGTTTATCCTCTGCTCTTTAGTAATTGTGTGTGTCTATATATATATATATATATATATATATATATATATATATATATATATATATATATATATATATATACACACATACACACACAATTAGATTGCAAGTAAACAATGGTTTGTGGGATAATTTGTTGGCAATATTAGTCACAGTGTGTGTGTCTGGAGCCAAAGAACCATACAGTGATTTTGTTAAATTGTCCATCAACCTTTGTACAAATGGTACATGCCGTATAAAAAGCCAATTTAGTTAACATAAACGTTTTATTAAGAATATAACCGCTTGTGTTTACTGAACATGGCTCTTTTATTGTAACACTATTTCTCAGAATTGTATTTTAAGTAATCCAAATTGAGAGGGAACCTGACAGTGACTTACCAGTTTCAGAATTAATTATTTTCAAACCACATTGGCTCACAACTAAGGAAACAAATGATTCTTCGATTGAATTATCAAATTTTTGTGTCTGGTGCATTATATAAACTTCATCAAAGAGTCTATTTGGTAACTTTGTATATGAAAAACAACATTTTCTGTATATGAATCTTTCCCCACTAAATCTTCATTTAGCAGAGGGCCTTCTGGCTAATTATCCACTCTGTGCTGCAGAATATATTGACATTGTGGAGACAAATCTCACAGTTTAATTTCCCATTCAAAGTGATTGCCCCTGCCTGATATGAATAACTCTGCATTCATAGAAAAATAAATTTGTGAACATTTCTACATCGTCCTATAACTGTCAAATCCAACCCTACTAATTTCCTCATTCAACAGCTCTCATAATCTCAGAACTTAGTTGTAGAAATTATATATATATATATATATATATATATATATATATATATATATATATATATATATATATATATATATATACACACACA